>JBBYHM010000027.1:9469643-9480480 GCA_038381775.1 Adansonia rubrostipa
TCTCCAACATCAATCATACTTGAAACATAATTAAAGAAGCCATTGCTGCTTTGTGATGAATAAAGGAATATTGAAGTGGAGGGAGAGTGTGTTCTTACATCACCCTCCATAAAACAAATATCAGAACGAAAATGGCTTCTGTCACAGCAAATTTTACCTGCATGTAGCTCAGGAAGCCATAAGATTCATATAAATAAATTTGGGGACATTGAGAATAGAATATAATTCCTACAAAAAATGAATGAATTAATAATAACATATGCTCCTATAGTTCCATCTTTCATTACAAGTAAGGCTATATATAACTTTGATAATCAAAAGATTAAAAAAAAAATCGATTAAAAGCAACCAATTTCCCTGATATGAAAGCTACTGTTTGATTATTCCAAAGAGGTGCAAAAAACAAGCCCAGAAAAAAGAAATAATACTAACCATTAGAGATTGAAGAACAAAGTGGAGCATTTACATCCATATCGTCAACAAAGCCTTCATCTTTTACACCGAAGGGGTCTGCAAAAACCATATAAGAGAAATCAAAACGTAGAAACAGAGAGAAAAAAAGGAAAATAAGCAAAACCCAGGAAAGAGAAGAGCTTACAGAGATGAGAGAAAGCCGAAGAAGAGCTAATGAAGTGAGGAGCCAATACGAAGCTACAAGAGAGAAGAGAAAGCAAGAGTATGGAAAAGAGCTTAGGCCTTCTTCTAGTGTGGAAACCAGGGTTTGTCCAAAGAAAAACAAGTGTCCCTCCCTCTTCATCTCCACCCTTTTTCAACAGGTTATAACGCTGATAGTGCACCATTTTTCCCATTTTTTTTCTTTTAAAAAAGCTTGTTTTCTATGATCCGGTTCAATCAGCTTTCGAGTGCTGGGCTTAACCTTGTAGCTTGTACTACTAAACCCAACAACAAAGAGAGGGGGATGAAATGAGCTTGCTTTGTATGCTAAGTTTGGTTAGCTAGTTTAGAACGCAAAACCCCAGTTTCAAGAAAGATAAAAAGCAAAGTTTTTAAACGAAAGAGAGAAGCACATGTGTATATCTGAGTTTCTGCTTTGGGAAAGCTTTCTATTTTATTTTTTTCCCGAGAAAAACAGAGAGAAAACAGAAGAAAGTTGTAGTATAATAGAAACAGAAATAGAAAGATAGCTGAAAAAAAAGAGAAATTTATATGAGGTGTCCTGTTACAAGGCAAGCAAGCTTCAGTTGAATGAATAAATGAAGAACTAGGAAGCAGGGGAGTTTCTCTTCTTTGATTTGATGATAATAATAATAATAATAATAACAAAACTGTCAAAGTAGGCTTTGAAGAGCAGGGTTTTAATTGTTTGCAGTTTTGCTTATCTTTTGGCTCCCCGTTGGCTCTTCGGCTGCCTTTTGCTTGTTTTTGCTTTTTGGGCTTAACTTTCAAAGCACTGATTGCCTGCAAATTCACGAGCCTCTCAAAGGCTGTAGTGATTTGTCGACATTTACCAAGATGCCATCTTTAGTTTCTTAAAATTAAAATTAAAATTACAGTTTATCACTAAGTAATGGAATTATAAATTCACTTTTATTATTTTTTTTCTCTCAATTTGTTTGAATATACAACAAATTCCAACCAAATTATTCGTGCAAAAAATATATATATTTTTGAAATATTGAATCCAACCATATTGTTCGTTATTTCTTTCCAAAAATTATTATGAAAATTAAATTAATGTAAACCAGGTCAAATTGAAGTCATTATTATTTTATGGAGCTTATCATTTTATATAAATGTAAATTCATCAGTTTTTCGTGTCAAACTAAAATATTTCAAATAACAGTTACGTCTAATTAAGGAAGCTTAGTTTATTAAATTTAAAATTCAAATTTTAATATATACAATTTTTTTATCTACAAAATTAAAAAAATAAAAAAAATAACAATTATATTCATTATTTTATATTTAAAATTTCTAATTTTCGTTGAAATTTTAGAATGCGTATATTTGCTAATATTAAAAATAATAATTATCTCATATACCAATGATGAGATAAAAAAAATTTCACAATCAAAATTGATCAAGTGCTACGTATTCTTATTATTTTTTTAAATATATTTTAGAGATAGGCATCATTTTACTGACTCTACTTATGAAATTTATTATTTCACACTTACTTTATAAAATAATTATCTTATTAAAAAAATACTTTGTACCCAAAAAAAAAATCTTGATGGAGCAGAAAAAAAAAAAGCTTACTTTATTAACCTATTAACTGCATAAAATTCTATTCAAAACCAAGAAATGAACAAAGACTGTTTTGTATTCTTTTACTAATCATATGGCTGCTGCTACCTAATTTATTTATCAATTCGGATCATAATAAATGTGGATACTTGATTCCTTCGGTGATCTTAGGATATTAGACCAATAAATGAATGTACAAGATTTTTCTATTTATTAATTGGTTTCTACTTCATGATTATTCAAAATTTTACAGAAAAAAATAGAGTATAAATTGCATCTGTTGTCTCAAATTTGGCTTAATTATCATTTTTCATCTTTACAATTCCAATGCCGATTTTTAAATTGACAGTTGCAATTTTACTAATCTCAAATTACTGAGTGTCATTGGGTTGAAACAGTGTCAAGCCTCCACTTCCAAAGTTCCAGTGGAACGCAACCAAACCCTGCCATTTAACTCAACCAAATCCTTTAAATATTTCATTTTAATAATTAACACAATAAATTAATTTCTAAAAATTATTAATAAATTAAAATGATTTTTGTTTTAAGCAAGAAAGATTTTAAAAACGATAAAAGTTTTATTTTTTGAAAAATTAAAAATCCTATTTTAATTTTTAATATTTTTATTAATTTATTTATTATTGTTAATTGTTAAAACAAAATATTAGAAAAATATTTTTTTTATTAAAGTTTATCTTTTGAACATTTAAAATTAAAATTGAATGATAAAATTCAATCAAAAATCAAATTTCATTGAAAAAATTGAAAACAAAAGCATAGTGTTAAAAAAAATTAATATTGAGCTAATGTATAATAGTAAATTTACCCTTAATGCAAAAAGTATAGCAACAAATATTAATTAAAATAAAATTGAATAATAAAATTTAATATTTAACTATATTACAATAACAAAATTGAACCCAAAAAAATAAAAAATCCGAATACAAATATACGTAAAATAAAAAAAGAAAGAGAATTTTAACAATTTTTTTAACCACATCAAATCTCTTTCAAAGGAAATAAATACAAACTTTCTTAACATTTTCGACGCAGCAAATGATGCATCACATGTCGTCTAAGAATACAGCAGCGGTCTGATAATTCAAGAAAACCAACAATTACATCTCTTCTTCCAAAAAGAGAAAAAAGAAAAGATTATAAACAAAGGGGGGGAGAAACAATTGTCCGCTAATTACGGCTTTGTATTGGCCGGCCAAATATTAGTCTTTCATGTTTCCATATTCACTTCTTTTTATAAGAAAAAAATAATAATATTTTTATTTCTGCTCCAAAAGTTTCCGTATTTTTCTTTTCTGTAACAAATCGAATTAATCACAGTTCATTTTAATTTTCATATGACATACAGATAAATTATATCTTAGATTTTTAATGTTTTTATTTTAAATTAATATAAATCATCCAATAAATATTCAAATACCAAACATAATTAATAAAAAGTATATTAAAATTTTAAAAAAAAACTCTAATAACATAAAAATTAATATATTTAACAAAAATTCTTAATATTTCTCAACGTGGCTACAATTTTTGATAATTCAGAATTTGGAGGATAACCAAAGTATAAACAAATCCCTCTTTGGATCATCAATTGAAATATTACTAAATTAGTCGATATTCGATTACTATCAGTACTTCAACAAAGTGCGTCTTTACTGTTTTAGTCAAATGAGCCGGTTGGACTTGGTTCGGCGGTTTTGAAATATTATTATTTATTGCAATCATAAGATTTTCGGATATTTACCTAGGAAATTGAATGTATCTAAGCATTAGTGCCAATAAATCATTCCATTGATGGATGCGAATGCGATCAATATATTACTGAGTATGTTTGATGATTGTGTTCGACAGTAATATGCTGGGAAAAACCATAGTCAAATGATAAATTATTTTAATTTTTAATTGAATTATATAAATTTTCAAAGTTTTTTACAACAATTTTTTATTTGCATTCTGGAATTAAATTTTTAATTTTAATTAAATTTAAAATTTTTAAAATATATATCATAAATTTTAAGATTTTTTAATTTTAAAATTTAGAAAAATAAAATTATGCCGCATGTTAAGGTAAAATTGTCATTAAAATGATGGAAATATGTAAATAGTTCGAACCCGACGTTTACAATTGTTTTTTTAATTTCTGGATTATGGCTTATATAGATATAAATATTGTGTATATATATATATATATATATAGAGAGAGAGAGAGAGAGATAGAGAGAGAGAGAGAAACCAATAATTTATTTCTGAGAGGTAGGATGGCATGACAAGATCTTTTGTCTCTCAATTAGAGATTTTAAGTTTGAGCCTGATCTTTTTGTTTAAAAAATATACATGGAAAATACATAATGAAAGAGAGAGAGGGAGAGAGATAGAGAGAGAGAAGCATTACTCAAACAGGATATGGAGCTAATCACATGGTGGCCACGTGCTGGGCGTCAGAAGACCCACTAGATTTTTTGGCCTAATAATGTTAGACTGAAGGCAAATAATGTGCACCATTGATTATACTGAGATCATCTTATGAACCCAAATATGAAAGGATACCAATGCCAATCCCATGCCCATATAAAATTTCAGGTATTTGAACTCCTATCATTACAAGTCTGTTGTCATCCGGCCGAGAATTTGTTGGCCAAATTCTTCTACACGATCACCAGGAGATAATAGGACGCATTTTTATATTTTATCAATATTAGGACATCTCACACCTAATAGGAATCACAATGAATTGCATATTTAATTTTGAAAATAGTTGAATTAATATTCGTTTAATTTATATTATATTAAATAGTTAAATTTTTTATTTATTATTTACATATTATTATTCGAATTCCCATCTTATTCAAATAGTAATATTTATTAAATATTTAAACTTGTTAAAGATCAAAATTCATTAAATCAATTTTTAAAGATAAAAATGTAAACCAAACAATAACTAAATATAGAAAGAAATATTGGGCTTTTATATACAAATATCAGTATACGTAAAGCCAATTACAAATTTGAAAATCTAACAGTATCTAAGTCAAAATCAAAGAAGATTTGAATATCGAATATTCAAAAATTTTTATCTAAATTTATCATTGATAATAAATCTAATATCAAAATTCAAAAATTATTCAAACCCACAAAAATCAAATCAAATAGTATTGATATCAAATTTTTACTATTTATTATCATTTTACCACTAATTGACTTAACCGAGGAACTTTAATTTTCAGTTTTTTTTAATTTCATTTCTCTTTTTTTCCTTTTTTTTTTTTCCCTATTTAACATGAGTTTGGTACCGCTGCTGTACAAGAAAAGAAGATTTTCTGGATTAGCGGAAATAGAATTAGACCAGTTAAGAAGAAACAGAAGATTTGGCAGTGGCAGCCTGGTAGGACAAATAACTGAGAGCAAATGAAAAGGCAAAATTATACAATTTCTACCTATTTTGGGCAAGAGTTATATACCCATTCAAGTTTAGATAGAAAAAAAAATTTGTTTATTTTAAATTTGATCAATTAAATATTTAAAATTTATTTTATTGTTTAAATAAAATAAAATATAAAGAATTTATGTTCATGATAATATTTTTATATGGCTATGCAGTCGGTTAATTGTTATTAGAATATATACTTTTAGTATTAATAATTCGAAATCAAATCCCGCCAATCTCACGCATTAAAAATAATATTTATATATTTTATAATTAAATTTAAATAAAAATATTTTTATTTAATAAATAATTTTTTTAATTAAATCAAATTAACTTAAATTTAAAATATTATATTTTAAATCTAACTGAATTGAATCGGATTTACCTGATCATTTGGATAATCCAAGAATAAAGTCACGTGCCGCATCACGTGCTACCCGCCAAAATTCATTATGCATGTATACCAATGCACGTATAATGTACCCCCAAAGAAAATGCATGTATAAAGCACATGCCACGTCCCCTAATCTTTCAAGTTCGACCTTTTAACCGATAAAATAAATAAATGAAATGTTCCAAGCCATTACATTGGTAGGCAATTTAATAGAGTCAAGGCCATTTTAAATTATAAAAAGTTAGATTTGAGTTCAATTAAATATTAGTTTTAAAATTTAAATTTGATTAATGATAAAAATTAAAAATTAAATTATTTAAGTTCGTTTAATTAGATTTGATTAAGCTCATTTATCTTTAATATTGAGCTCAGATTCAATCTTTTTCGAACTTCATTTCTTTGTCCAAACTCTTTTCGACCCTAATATTTTTAGCCTCTTAAAAATATTAGACAAACATTTTGAGTTTAAAGAAAAGACTCAACTTATGAATAGATTTAATACAAAAAAATAAAATATCTTTTGGATAAGTTTATTTTTTCTCAGGCTTAAGTGCCAAACAAAAATTGGGAAACCTATTGAAAAACCATAAGCAAATGTCAAGATTGACTTAGTAAAGTTCGAAATCCAAGAATTTAAATTTAATTTAATAAAATTTGATTATGAATATAAAAATTGAATTTAATATGAAATCTGAATAAAAATAGAATTAATATTAATAAGCTTTAAAGGGATTTTTCTTTTTTTTAGTTTCACAGTCAAATGCTATGGTTTTAATAAAAGGATAAGGAAAGGAGGTAAAATGGCCACTTATTTGGCTCCCATTTAGTACAAGGGCAAAGTTTTAGTCATAAGTGTAGGCAGGTCTCTTTATACCTAATAAGAATAAGTCAGAAACTGACAATGGATGATGGATCAAGTTAAAAGTAGAGTTGTTCACCGGGATGGATGAATAGAGAAGATCTTTATCGAGCCAGCAACTTTGAAAGTTAAAGCTCAAGTCTCGTTTGACTTGTTTATCTTCATAATACTTTATTATTAATGTACTTCAAAATTATGGAGAGAATATTTAATGTTATATCACTTTAATTCTATTTAAAATATAATATATATATAAAATAATTAAAATAAAATATAATTACATATTTTAAAATTTATATAATAATAACATATTAAAATTAATATAAATATAAAATAATTTAAATATAATTATAATATTAACACACAAATTTAAATATTTAAATTTCTTAAAGCATCATGGGACTCCGCAAATCATGAAATAGATGCTACTTTAATTGGTTCACGCCACGGACCCGGCATGGGTGAAGACAAGAATTTGTGGGAATTAGCAAACCCACCACGATTTCGGCCTTCTTTTTGTGTATTTTGGACCATGAAATGAAATGAAATGTATCTATCATTGCGGATGCTCTTTTTTCTTTCTAATTTTTGACCTGTTGATGTTGGACAACAATGTCCACGTTCCATACCCATAACTCATGCCCTGCTTTGCCGTGAAATCTTTGTCCTCTTTCGAAATTTTCTATTTTGTCACCGTATCATCATGAATCACTGGAAAAGCTTATATGAGTTTGAAAATTTTGTCCAAACTTTAACTCCATACAATCTGATCTGGTCAACAATTATCAACTTCAATTCACACATTCTGAGTTCAAAATGCTTTTTGATCAAATTAATTTGAATTTAAAATGATTAAAAATTTGAATGATTTGACAAAGTAATTTAAAATTAATAACATGAAATTAAATTGATTTGGTTTTAATATTCAATAATTCAAATAAAAATATTATGAACTTGATACTTCAATGTCGAACTTAAAAAATTTAATCTCAAAATAATTCAAACGTAAAATAATTCATACTCGAATAGCCTTAATGTTGAACATATGAACTCATCATGATTAAAATTCGAGATGATCGAAATTCGAAATGACTAAAATTAAGAATTTAAATTTCTCACAACTTGAAATGATCATACTTAGAGGTGAAATATGACATTTATATTTGCAAGCTACTTAAGTTTGGCTTGAAAAAACTTACATTCAGCTCGATCATCGTTGAGCAAAGCTCAATCAGTTCAAGTTATTGAACAAGCCAAGTTTGACTATTTTAATACAGAGTTCGCATACCCGCAAGTCTAATCAAGATTTCTTTGTTTTTCACATATATTTTTATTATTTTTAAATAAAATATTAAAAAAATTCAATTTAAACTCGAGCTCAAACTTGAGCATAAAATATTGAGTTTCAAGTCAAGCATAAGAATAGAACTCATGTTTTATTGGGTAAACAAACCTAATTAAGAGAATTCAAATATTTCAACTTTATCTCCAATCGAATTCAAATTTTAAAAAATAAAAAACTATTGATTTCGATGAATTTTGGATTGAGCTTGAATTCAAACTTCTATTGCTTGAACTTAGTTCAGCTCTATTACATACCATGCATAATCCAACCAAAATATGATCTGACTTGCACAATTGACTCCTTCATTTGCATTTCGTAATCAACTCTAAAAAAGTTTTGAAATTGTTACTTAATGCAACATCGTTGCTCAATACACATAACGTCCAATATTTAAGCAAAATCTATTTTCATTTAAGATACCAAGAATATCGACTCTTGTCAAAGTCAAGGATTCATCTTATTTTGGAAAAAAAAAATCATCTTTTCATTAAACTTTTATATAAACTTCCTTCGATTTAATTCTAAATTTTTAATATTCGATTTTCCTATGAATTATTACCTAATATATTAACAGTGAAATTTTTTTAATTTATAAGTGGGTTTAAAGCGTTGCTATTTGTTCATTTAAGATGGAAAATTTTCTTCGATATTTGAAGTTATTACAGATTGAACCATGGTTACTGAAACTAAAGGTCTGTTTCTTTCGCTAAAATTAACTTCCAAAAACTATTTTTTAGAAAATATGAAAATTTTGTGGAAAAGCAAAGATTTTTTTATATTTGGATAACTTAATAAAAAATATTTTCTATTGTTTGGTTATTTTCTAGAAAATCTAGTTTTTCTTTTCAAATAGCAATATTGACATAAATATTAAATTATTAATTATTAAAATAATAAAAACTACTTATTTTTAAAATATTAATATTTCAAATAGTAATATTGTATAAATATTAAAATATTAAAAACTATTTCTTATTAAAATATTAATTTTTAATATTAAAGTCGTAATATTTTAATAATAATATTTAATGATAAAATATTATATTAATATTAAATCTTAAAATAATACTATTTATTATTAAAAAATTAATCATATAGATTTTTAAAATATAATAATTATTAAAATATTATTTCTATTAATATATCTATACTATTAAAATATTAATTTTTATATTAAAAATTATTATTAAATATTTATAAAGTATAATTTATATAAATTTATTATTAAAATAGTCATATAAAAACATGTTTCAACAAAATATTAAAATGATGTTTTAAATTTAAAATATTGGTAATGTTATAATTTATTATTATAATAATATTTTTATTAAAATATAAAATTATATTAATAATAATTATTAAAAGTAATAGTATATTATAAAAATATAAATATGTATGTTAAATAATATTCAAAATATAAATATTAAAAATTATATTATTAAAATAATTTTATATTAATATTTTAATATTTTTAATTAAATATTAAATATTTTTATTAATAATAATATATGGCTTAAGTTAAGTTAAATTTTAATATAAAAATCATGTTATTTAATAAAAAGCTCTTTTTTAAAAAATATCTTTCACTTTTAAAAAGGAGAAAATGTTTTATAAAAAAAATACCTTATTTTTCATTGAATCGTGAGTCATTTTCCGTTGACTAAACTATTTTTGGCAAAATAAACACTAAAAAATATTTTTTAAAAATTATTTTTCATAAAACAAATGAAACTTAAAAATCTAGTTTGGACAAAATTATATCATTTGCAAAATGTAAATGTTCTTATAATAATTATATTGATGAATATTTAAGGGTTCCGATTCGTAACCTTAATCCCATAATTAAGATTTTAACATATTGGTGGATAATCATATAGCCCTTAGTTTCAAATTTTACAACGTTTTTTTTATCAATGTGTTATTTTTCTTTTTCCTTTTGAAAAATGCCAATTTATTAATAGATAATTAAAAAGGTTATATCTCATGCGGTAAAGGCTGCTTCGAAACATAATCACTATTCAAATCACAGCTACACTATGAGCTAAACTAATAGCTTCACAAAAGCTTGAGAAAACGACACAATACCAAGGGGACTTTGATATCCTTTCTTAACCTTACAAATTTCTTGTAGAGAATCACCATCAACGAACAAACCATTTCTTTATATTTTTACAAAAGATCTTAATTTGAGGATAAGAAAGATCGTAAATATTTAAATTTAAATATAAATTTATTAAATATTATTTTTTAAAAATAATTATATAAATTAATTAAATTTAGAGTTCAACCAACAAATTTTTAAAGCCATGCTCCACGGCAACTTGCAATCTGTAGTGAAGTGCCAAAATCTCAGCATGCATCACCCCATTCAAAGCTCAATAAGTTAGATCTCCCCGATGTGACCTCGGTTAATTAGCTATTTCTACGGTGTAGCACTTGTGCCACCTGGGCTCCTTGATGCATTGACATTGATCTCAGAAATATTGGGTTAAAATTCAGTCTATTATTTTTAAATACATTGATAATTATTATTCATATGTATATAATTCATTTATTATTTATAAAAAGTAAAGATACTGAAAAATAATA
>JBBYHM010000027.1:9500910-9529717 GCA_038381775.1 Adansonia rubrostipa
GGGTTGGGGTGTTTAAGGTCATGCTTCCATTACTCTAGGTCTAGGGGCTTCAGCACTTTAGACTGACGTTTAGGCAACAACTTTAGAATTCATCTATTGATTTAGGTTGGCTTGAATTAATTTATAATTAAATATTTAAAAAATAATATTAGTGAGTTTTCGTAATATGAGAAATTTAATTATAGATTAAAAGAGCATTTCAAAGAAATGGGTAAAAGATAATTTTTTTTTATTTTGTATGAATTAACTGAATAATTCTTATAAATTAAGGATTCATTTGGATTAGGTGCAATGAGATCAAAAACAAATAAAATTCCAT
Organism: Adansonia rubrostipa; assembly: GCA_038381775.1. Lineage (NCBI taxonomy): Eukaryota > Viridiplantae > Streptophyta > Magnoliopsida > Malvales > Malvaceae > Adansonia > Adansonia rubrostipa. The sequence continues at coordinate 9,501,230 of JBBYHM010000027.1, forward strand.
TGCACCATGGGGTGCATTTAGATTGCATCCCACGGTGGAGTTTAATCAAACGCCCTTCCAGTGGGACATTGAAGGGCAAGAATTCAATGAACTTAACTGAATTAAGGTGAAATACTTAATTCACTTTTTTTTTTGTTTTTAATTATTTTTATTTAAAAATTTTCAATTATTTATTAATTTAATCCAATAAATACTTTACACATTTATATAAAAATTAATTAATTAAAATATTTAAATAAATATATAAAATAATATCTGTTAAAATTTTGGTTATTAAATGTTATTAAAATATGTAAAATCATTCATTAATACATTCTTATATTTATGCCCTCAATGGTCATTTTTATTCTCATTTTAACATCACCATTGCTTTTACGTCGAAATATAAATCTTATTATTAATTTTAATTTCATTGCTACAATACTCAATCATATCACTACAATAATTAATTCTATTGTTACTACTATTCTTAATTTTATTGGAGCCAATCTTAGAATACATTATTACTGCTGTTTAGTATTTAGGTTTTGCTTAATAGGGTAGGAAAAAATTTGGAAAGGTAGAAAATTGAAGGAAGAGAAAAATGAAAAAATGAAAAAAAAAATTTCCTAGAAAATAAATTTCTAGGAAAGACAAAAAAGTATATTGGTGTAAAGTATGTTAGTGTGCTTTGTAAGAAAAATAGAAAAGTAAAAAAAAAAATATTTTTTCTTATTATTTAGTATGATTGAAAAATAAAATGAAAAAAATAAAAAAATTATTATGTTACTATTATACTCATAAGTTAAGATAAAAAAATAAAATTTAAAAAATAATAAATAATTTTATAAATATATTCATATGACAAACATCACTCTTATTTTATTTTTAATTTAAAATAATTTATTTTTATTTATAGATATAAAAAAATGATAATTTTTTATATTTTCTTTCTTGTCATTTTTTTTCAACCAAACGTACCTAATATTTTTTTTTTCACCCTCCTCAATTCATCCTTCCAATTTTTTCACAGATCAAGCACACCCTTTTTGCGTAGCAAAGTTTCATTGTAATAGAAAACACGGCATATGTAAAAAAAAAAAAAAAATTGATATTTATTATTAAAATCATGATCTGAAAAAACTAATTTAAGAAGTCAAAACTTATCATTTTTACAATTCAATATCACTTTTTGAAAATAATAAAAAAAAACTTTATCACGTTTATAGCTCTAAAATTTTATTATTTTTCATATATATATTTTGAACATTTAAATTTATTATAATACTTATACTTTTTTTATAATAATGCTAAAAAATTAAAAATTTTAAATTAAACTTTTCCCAACTTACTTTTAAAACACAATTTTTCAATAATTTCTTTTAATTGAAACATTTTTCCAGCCATAATAGTAAATAAACTTAAATCCTTACTTTCACAGTTCCTCCTGATCTCCTAACCGAATAAAATTTCTGCTAAGTGGCCATTGAATGTCAAAATATTGCCACATTTTACACATTAAAATGCTTTTTTTTTAATATTTTTACTTTTAATCAAGACATTGTCAGGGACCAAACTTATTTATCCCAAGTGAGGGTAAAATTATTCCAGCATCATCTTTCTCTGTAGTCTTTAATGTTTAGACTTTGAGAAGCTTTTTGCATCGTTTAGCTTTTAATATTTTCACTGGAGGCAGTCCAGAAAAGGACAAGAAGTTACGTATGCGTCACTTGGCAAATAGTTACGATACCTGGTCCTGTTAGCATCACACGTTAATGAAAATATCAGCTCCTTTTCACTGGTTCAACGCAAAGCTCGGCTAAGAAAATCTTGTACAGGCTTCTCAAATACACTCTCATGTGAATGAATATCTCCTGCTCTCCCTCTCACATTATCTTGTTGCTTCCCCTTAGTAGCACTTTTTCGAAATCCAATTCAGCCAATCAGAATTCAGGAAACTCCATCGTAAGAATCCCTATAGCTATAGATGGATAGATAAAGTTAGACCGCTGGACACCCTGCTTTTTTCTTTTTGTTTCTTTCTTTGATAATAATCTCAAAACCAAACTCAACCTCACAAATAGCTCCAATTGGAATTTGGAACCCCATGCGCACTCATAAAACCCATTTGCCACGTGTTTCTCTTCCAACCACTACTCCTAAAAAAACTTTTTCAATTCCTCAAAATTCAACTGTCCACACAAAAAATATAAAACCAGCAAACCTTTCAGTATCCAAAAGAAAGAAAGAAAGAAAGAAGGAAGAAGAAGCTGAAGCACTAATGCCCCGAAATCCCATACAGAATTAAAACCAAAGAGGGAAAGAAGAAGAGAAATCCTTTTTTTTTTTTTGGTTCAGTAATCTCTTCTTTCTTTTCGTTTTTCTCCCTCTTTTTTTCTTTGAAAAACAGAGTACTCTGTTTTTAGTTGTATTACCTACAATGGCTTATCTTCTTTCTTCACCATTCACTTTGCCATCTTCCAAGCCTGATCAGCTTTCTTCTCTTTCTCAAAAACAATTCTTTCTTCACTCATTTCTTCCCAGGAAAACCAACAACCAACTTAACTCAAAATCTTCCTTGAAAGTAAAATGTGCAGCAATTGGCAATGGCCTTTTCACGCAAACAACACCAGAAGTTCGTAGAATTGTGCCAGAAAAGAAAGATAATCTCCCCACTGTCAAAATTGTGTATGTTGTCCTGGAAGCTCAGTACCAGTCTTCCCTTTCAAGTGCAGTCCAGTCTTTGAACCAAAATTCCAACTTTGCTTCATTTGAAGTCGTTGGTTACTTGGTTGAGGAGCTTAGGGATGAAAATACTTATAAAACCTTCTGCAAAGATCTCGAAGACGCGAATATCTTTATTGGGTCTTTGATTTTTGTTGAGGAGCTGGCCTTGAAAGTGAAGGCTGCAGTGGAGAAAGAAAGGGATAGGCTTGATGCTGTTTTGGTGTTCCCGTCAATGCCTGAAGTAATGAGGCTAAACAAGTTGGGTTCTTTTAGCATGTCACAGCTTGGTCAATCGAAGAGTCCATTTTTTCAGTTATTCAAGAGAAAGAAGCAAGGAGCAGGTTTTGCTGATAGCATGTTGAAGCTAGTAAGAACATTGCCTAAGGTTTTGAAATACTTGCCTAGTGATAAGGCACAAGATGCTAGGCTTTACATTTTAAGTCTCCAGTTTTGGCTTGGTGGCTCACCTGATAATCTTCAGAATTTCTTGAAAATGATATCTGGATCTTATGTGCCTGCGCTCAAAGGGACAAGGATTGACTATTCAGATCCAGTTTTGTTCTTGGACAGTGGGATTTGGCACCCGCTAGCTCCTTGTATGTATGATGACGTGAAGGAGTATTTGAATTGGTATGTTACCAGAAGGGATGTTAATGAGAAGCTAAGGGGGCCTAATGCGCCAGTAATTGGATTGGTTTTGCAAAGGAGTCATATTGTTACTGGTGATGAGAGCCACTATGTAGCTGTGATTATGGAGTTAGAGGCTAGAGGGGCGAAAGTGATACCAATTTTTGCCGGTGGACTTGATTTTTCTGGACCAGTTGAAAGGTTCTTTATCGATCCAGTTACCAAGAAGCCAATGGTGAATTCAGTGGTGTCATTAACAGGCTTTGCTCTCGTTGGCGGACCTGCTAGGCAGGACCATCCAAGGGCTGTTGAAGCACTGATGAAGTTGGATGTTCCTTACATTGTTGCACTGCCTTTGGTTTTTCAAACAACGGAGGAGTGGCTAAACAGTACTTTGGGGCTACATCCTATTCAAGTAGCTTTGCAAGTGGCACTTCCAGAGCTGGATGGAGGCATGGAGCCTATAGTTTTTGCCGGCCGTGACCCTAGAACAGGCAAGTGAAGTTCACCTCTTTTAGCAGGACTCATATTTAATGTTTTATTTTGCCCTTTTATTATTGTCAGAACTTGTTAGATTTTAGTTGCTTAAATTTTTGTTGAAGCAGTGTTGACTGTTGCTTTATCTTTGGCTGTCTCTATTTCAGTAGTGTGCTCCACTTGTATTTGTTTTCTATCCAATATGTGGGTTTGAGCTCAAGTGTTCAGAGTTAATTAAAATGGTGTTCTGACTTTTGATTTCAGGGAAATCACATGCTCTTCACAAAAGGGTGGAGCAGCTCTGCACCCGAGCTATCAAGTGGGCTGAATTGAAAAGGAAATCAAAGGTATTTGTTCTTACGCTACATCACTTTCCAATCTATGCACATTTGATTTCTTCTACTGTTTTCAATGAGAGCATAGATCCAAAGAGTTAACAAAATAGTCTAAATTAACAGAAAAAGCTTTTTGGGTCTAGAGAGTAGAGAGCATGTATGGGCGTAGTTACTAATGATCTGATGTCTATGTGAATATGGGATCTACTTAAGGTACTACCACTTAATATTGAATCTACTTTTCTGAACTTTAATAATATTTTTTGTCACATTTACCTAAAAGGGAACTTTGACAAACTATATTTGTATCCATACAAAATCTTCAGTTAGGAACCCGGAGCTTAGCTTGGTTGGTTCATGTTCTCATCCTTTTGAATCGCAGCATCTGCCATGCTTCTTAATCATCCTTTGTATAAAAAAGAAAAGAAAAGAAAACTTCAATTAGTCATCAATCACTTGTTTAAAATGTGTTTGATGTTGATAATGATAATTGAAACTAACATATCCTCATCTTTCTTCACATTCTATGATCCACCACATGGTAAATCTTGAGAATATGCTGTCGCTGCTGGTTTCCTTATGTTCCTGTTGAGCACATATATGGTCTTTTGCTAAGTTCCTTATGATAAATGTGTGATCCCTGCAGACTGAGAAGAAGTTGGCAATCACCGTCTTCAGCTTCCCTCCCGACAAAGGGAATGTTGGCACAGCTGCCTACCTTAATGTTTTTGCCTCCATCTATTCGGTTCTAAAAGACCTTCAGAAAGATGGCTACAATGTTGAAGGCCTTCCAGAGACCGCTGAAGCTTTAATTGAAGATGTAATTCATGACAAGGAGGCACAGTTTAACAGCCCTAATCTGAATGTTTCTTATAAAATGAGTGTTCAAGAATACCAAAACCTTACTCCGTATGCTCCTGCTTTAGAAGAAAACTGGGGTAAGCCTCCTGGAAATTTGAATTCTGATGGAGAGAATCTTTTGATATATGGAAAGCAGTATGGTAATGTCTTCATTGGAGTCCAACCTACTTTCGGTTATGAGGGTGATCCTATGCGGCTACTTTTCTCCAAGTCAGCTAGCCCACATCATGGATTTGCAGCGTACTACTCCTTTGTTGAGAAGATTTTCAAAGCTGATGCTGTTCTTCATTTTGGTACTCATGGATCACTTGAATTTATGCCTGGAAAGCAGGTGGGAATGAGTGATGTTTGTTACCCTGATAGTCTTATTGGGAATATTCCCAATGTGTACTACTATGCTGCTAATAACCCATCTGAAGCTACCATAGCCAAACGCCGTAGTTATGCTAATACTATTAGCTATCTGACACCTCCTGCTGAAAACGCTGGGCTCTACAAGGGGCTTAAGCAATTGAGTGAACTCATCTCCTCATACCAGTCCCTTAAAGATTCAGGTCGTGGGCAACAAATAGTTAATTCAATAATAAGCACAGCTAGACAATGCAATCTTGACAAGGATGTAAAGCTTCCCGAAGAGGGAGAGGAAATTTCAGCAAAAGAACGGGATCTTGTTGTTGGGAAAGTATATTCCAAGATCATGGAGATTGAGTCCCGACTTTTACCATGTGGCCTTCATGTTATTGGTGAGCCTCCATCTGCTATGGAAGCGGTTGCAACATTGGTCAACATTGCTGCACTAGACCGTCCTGAAGATGGAATTTCATCGCTGCCAGCTATATTAGCTGAGACTGTTGGAAGGAACATAGAAGATGTGTACAGAGGAAGTGACAAAGGAATCTTGAAGGATGTAGAGCTTCTGCGGCAAATTACTGAGGCCTCACGTGGGGCAATTTCTGCCTTTGTGGAGCGAACAACCAACAAGAAGGGTCAAGTTGTTGATGTGGCTGATAAGTTGACCTCTATCCTCGGGTTTGGCATCAATGAGCCGTGGATTCAGTACTTATCAAACACAAAATTTTACCGTGCAGATAGGGAAAAGCTTAGAGTATTATTTGTGTTCCTAGGGGAGTGTTTGAAGCTGGTTGTTGCTGATAATGAGTTGGGCAGTTTGAAACAAGCATTGGAGGGGAAATACGTTGAACCTGGGCCAGGTGGTGATCCTATTAGAAACCCGAAAGTGTTGCCAACTGGAAAGAACATTCATGCATTGGATCCACAAGCTATTCCAACAACAGCTGCAATGCAGAGTGCGAAAATTGTGGTAGATAGGTTAGTTGAAAGACAGAAGGTTGACAATGGAGGAGAGTATCCGGAGACCATTGCACTTGTATTATGGGGAACAGATAATATTAAAACTTATGGCGAGTCACTGGCTCAGGTCCTGTGGATGATTGGAGTAAGGCCAGTGGCTGATACATTTGGTAGAGTCAACAGAGTGGAACCAGTTAGCCTTGAAGAGCTTGGCAGACCCAGGATTGATGTTGTTGTCAACTGCTCTGGAGTTTTCAGAGATCTATTCATAAATCAGGTATTGGCCCTAGTATGTTTAAAATCATTTTGGGTTTGCATTCTGTAATTCATGCATAGAGATCACATTTTTATTTGTCAGAATTATCTTGCTAAGTGGAAGCTTAAGGCTTAGGCAACTACTATGGCTGCTCAAACGATGGTTTAAACATTTCAAATATTTTGGCATCTTGCTATTTAAGCTTCATTTCGGTCCTTAATCATTTGCTGAGTCTTTTCTTACCAATTCTTGTTCTTATTTATTATTTTTGGTTGACAGATGAACCTCCTTGATCGAGCTGTGAAGATGGTAGCGGAATTAGATGAACCAGTCGAGCAGAATTACATAAGGAAGCATGCATTGGAGCAAGCCAAAGCCTTGGGAATTGAGGTTAGGGAAGCTGCAACAAGGGTCTTCTCAAATGCCTCCGGGTCCTACTCCTCCAATGTCAACCTTGCTGTTGAGAACTCCTCATGGAATGACGAGAAACAGCTGCAAGATATGTACTTAAGTCGGAAATCATTCGCTTTCGACTGTGATGCCCCTGGTGCAGGCATGACTGAGAAAAGAAAAGTCTTTGAGATGGCTCTAAGCACAGCAGATGCCACATTCCAAAATCTTGATTCCTCAGAAATTTCACTCACTGATGTGAGTCATTACTTCGACTCCGATCCAACAAATCTAGTACAGAACCTACGAAAGGATGGAAAGAAGCCCAGTGCATACATTGCTGACACTACCACAGCGAATGCCCAGGTGTGCACTGTGAAACTTTCAACTGAATATTACATATAGAATTGTATCTGAGACTTGCCACATTTTAAAGCAGATTGTACAACTCTAATTACCGGGAATGCATGTCTCACTAATTCTACTTTGCTCTAAATTGCAGGTTCGTACTCTGGCTGAAACTGTGCGACTAGATGCACGAACCAAGTTGTTGAACCCCAAGTGGTACGAAGGAATGATGTCCAGTGGCTATGAAGGAGTTCGTGAAATTGAGAAGCGCCTTACTAATACCGTAGGTTGGAGTGCAACTTCTGGACAAGTCGATAACTGGGTGTATGAAGAGGCTAATACAACTTTCATTCAAGATGAGAACATGTTGAACAGGCTCATGAGCACCAACCCAAACTCGTTCAGGAAGTTGGTGCAAACATTCCTGGAGGCCAATGGACGTGGTTATTGGGAAACTTCAGAGGAGAATATTGAGAGGTTGAGGCAGTTGTATTCAGAAGTTGAAGACAAGATCGAAGGCATTGATCGATGAACTCAAAAAAAAATAGGTTCTAAAATTGCAAATATTTGTTTCACACTGATGACTTACTTGAGCCCCCCTCCCTCTTGGATGAACTGAAACAATTCTCAGGAACTTATGGAATGTCATTTTGTTCATAAAATATTTGGAAAAAAAAAAAAAAAAAAAACTTTGCTTTGTGGTTTTGTCAATTCATGGTGCTTTAGACATTGTCTTTCCCTTCTATTCATTCTAGGGTGGCATTGGTCCGGTTTGGTTTAAAAAAAAAAAATACGGTTAATGTGTAGTATTCTGGTCTTTCAAAAGCTAAACTGAAACCGAATTGAATGTTATATAAAATTGGATTGTTTTGGTTCATTGGTTTGTTTTTTTTTTTTTTTGCTTTTAGCTTTAAAAAATAATTTTCTATGATATTTTTAAGTTTTATTTACTAATTTAAAAATAAATGTTTATTTTTATTTTATAAAAATAAAAAATTAATTAAAAATTAAATAAAAAATGGAATTTGGTTTGTTCTAATAATTATGATTTTTAACTTAATAACTGAAAGTCGACCGAACTAAATATGATAATTATCCAAGCCAAAACTATAACGAATTCAATAAAAATTAAATCAAACATTGCAATTCATCTGTCATTTTCTCCCTTAGTTTATCAAAACTAAAGAAACTTACAAAAGCAACATGAAACAATATCAACGCTACCGGTGTTAACAGTAACTTGTATGTAAGGAAATGTAATTTGATATAACTTGCATTTTTAAATCAATAAAAATTGGGATAAAAACAGGTTTTGATCTTTAAAATAAAAGTTTGTGATTTCAGTTGTCAGTATAGGGTTTAAGAAAAGCTTAAATTATTTATTTCAAAATTAATCTAATTCATAGAACTAAATAAATCTGTCAAGAAGATGGTGGTATTGGTATAACAAGTAAAAAAAAATTAAAACAAAATATAATTAGCTTGAAATTTAGGTCGAAGGTCACATCCTTAACGGAAAAATAAAAGCATAGTAGGTATTAAATCCATCTATAACTATATCTATATCTATATTTATAATCTATAATATATATATAAAAGAATCAACTCTAAAATTTCAAAATAGTGAACGGAATATTTACCTTTGATAATTTATAGTATTAAATATTATTTCTTTATTAATTAATTAATTAATGATTTTTTATTAAAATTAAAATATTGAGTAATTTTATTTATTTTTTATTAACCTAGAATTTCTTATTAATGTAAAATTTTCTTTATTGATATATCTTTTATCAAATATTAACTAAGTTTTTATTAAATTAAAATATTGACTATTCTTTATTTATTATTTTTATTAACCTTAAAGTCCTCATTTATGTAAACTTTTCTTAATTAATGCGTATGTTTTATTATTAATTAATCTTTTAACCTAAGTTTTTATTAATGATTTTTTTTATTAAATTGAAGGAGGCCAATATATTTATTATTTCTTACTAACCTCGAAATCTTTGTTGATCTAAATTTTCCTTAATTGATATTTTTCTATTAATATTAACTATTTTTAACCTCAGTTCCTATTATTGTTTTCTTACTATGTTAAGATATTGAAAATCATTATTTTTATTTTTTATTGATATTAAAATATTTATTAAAGGAAACTTTTTAATTGATATTTTTTTATTAAATAAAATAATAAATACTTTTTTAATTTTAAAAAGAATATTACTAAAAATTTCTAATACAGATGAAATTGTAATTGTGATATTTTGGGTCATTGAAGAAGAGGGAAGAAATAAATAAAGAAAAGAAAGAAAGTAACATTTGGTTTTAGGTGGATTGCTTTATTAATTAGTTTATTAAATGAGTAGATGATTGTAAATAATAGAAAGAGCTGAAGAAGTACAGTAACATAGTCTTTTCACAATATATAACATTATATTATAGTCAAATCAAATATAAAATCCAAGCCTATTATTTATCAAATGATTATTATTAATAAATTTTAAAATATTTAACTATATTATAAACATTAGAGATTAAATAAATAATTTTTAAGTAAAGCTATAAAAAATTTCCAAGGTGACTGTATATAAAAAATTTTCTTAATTTATTATATTAATAAATAATCATTTGCATAAACATTAGCCTTGGAAGTTAATTATATTTAAGTTAAAATATAAATTATTTAAAAATTATCAATCCATTTATTCTTATAATAACCGTTATCTCAAAATAGCACCTAAATATAAATAACATTTTATCTTTTAATTTATGAATGAACTTTGAATTGCTTATTATCACATTTTAAATTTTTTTAATGTAAATTACATTTGTTCATATTATTAATTATTTCATTTTCATAGATATTTTTAACATTAATTATATATATTTTTTAAAATATTACTTTTGTAATATTCTTCAAAATATAACATGTATGATATTATTAATTATATGTTATTAATTATAAATTATATCTTTCACGTGCAACACATGTATAGTTAAAATTTAGTCTGATATAGAAAATTAAATTAAAGTGAAGATAACATCTTAAGTGGGAATATCCCCACTACTTCAGAGCCTTTTGTCCATTGCCCTCAAAACAAATGATGAATATGCATTTTAGTACCCTAACCAATAACCAATTTTGGGTGCACGCCAATGCCTCTACAGTGATAAATTAGGTTTTATGAGAAATTATCTTATTTACAATTGGTAAAATTTTTAAATTTTAGAAGAGAGATTAAGACATATACTTTGAATATATTTGAAAAAAAAAAAAAATGAAACATGTGATAATTTTTTAATTCTTTTATAGGTCTAAGAAGAGCCACTATCAATGTCTCAAAATCACCTCTTAAGTTTATTGCATTCTGCAGTCACCAACTTCCCTTCAAAACTAATGAAAACTCAGAAACTGATATAAGCTCAAATGACTCTAGTAATGGATTGCAAGGAAAGATACGCAGAACCAGTTATCTTCCACCAATTCAATGCATCAAAGTCCACCATTCTTGGTAAACCTATGATATCACTTTTGATCTTTTAATTTTCTTCTTTGCAACAAAATAATCATAGCCTGCCATATGCAAATGAATCATACAAAGGTAATAAATCTACAGAGAAAGTTACAAAAAGAACAACCCCTTCCCCCCTGAAAAAAATTAAGGAACAAATAACGAAGACAAAAAAAAAAAAAAAAAAAAACCCTTAACAACAGTTTTTGGTATTACAGTTCCAAAAGTGTTACATATTTCTTTCCTCCTCTCTACTGCAGTTCTTCCATGTATCGAAGAAATGCTGTCCCCTTCAAACTAACGCCATTAGGAGAGGATCACCTTCAGCCATTATTCTGATTAGCTTTATGAATTCCTGTTCACTTGACACCTTCCATGGATGCACCGCAGGTGCTTGCACAGAGTAATGTGTTAAAGAAGAATTAGCAGAAGGTAGGTCCTGCTTATACACCATTGTACTAAGCACCGAATCGAAATTTTGAGGTGAATCCATTGACAAAAAGAACATGGGTATGGAAACTTTTTGATGGATTTCTAGATGTCCAACCAGATTAACAAGATCGACAAAGTCCGCTACAAAGTGCCGAGGAATGTAGAATATCTCAGAACTGCAAATTGTGAGGCTCTGGTCACTCCTTACAACTTCTTTATAGTTCACTTGGAAATGAACTGGCATTGTACTAACAACTTTCTTTACCATGTCCGCTTGCTTCATGTACCAATCTGAACTTCCTTTGGTTGATGCAGTAGTCCAAGACATGGAGACCTAAATCCCATCAAATGAAGAGGAAAATAAGTGCAATGACTTACTAGCTACTAATAATAAACAATTTCCATATTATAGGAACATAATTCGTCAAGTTTCGTAAGGTCATATTGTTATATACATGCATAAATATTTAGAAAAACTCAAAATATTTTCATCAAATAAATGAATTGCAAAGTCCCATACATGGACAAAAATAATTAGTGACAACATTTTAAATTTATAAAATAACGTCGAGAGTCTGCAGAAACAAGTGCTAAGAGAAAAAGCGGAATATAGGCACCTTATCAGTGATCCATAGCTTAGTCTTGTCTGCCTGTAGTAGATTCCAGTAATTAAGAATGGTATCATCTTCAAGGAATAAAAAACCATCAGCACTAGAAAACCGATCGAATATCTTGGGCAGATGCCTACAAAGTATGTCAAGAGATAATTAGTAAACATGAAAGATGCCATGTACAAGAAATTCTCATTCAACGTGCCTATAAAATGACTCAACACTAGTAAAACAGGCAGGATCTCACTTAACAGCTAAGGTTTCCCCAGTTATCAACCATAAATTGACCATTTAACAACAATTTGTAGCCTTTAGTAAGACTTCATTCAGAAGAGAGGAACACACCAATAACTTAACTGACTTAATACCAAATCTAACTTACATGTTGAAAATATAGGAAAACAAAAAGACAAATATTATTGCATTTATAATTAGTGAAACTCCATTTGCAATATAAGATAACTTCTTCAAAGTGATGGTTAATAAACTTACACAGCTAATTTATTCAGAACAAAATATGGATGGGTATTAACTCCCCCCCCCCCCTTCTTTTAGGCTTTGCTTAGTGGGGAGGATGAAAACAAAAAAGAGAAGAATTCTTAATCCAGCGGTTATGCTATAAAATAGGAAAGTAGTTATGAATCTTAATGAAAAGTTTTCCGTTCAAACCTTCCTACGAGGCAAAGCATCACCAAAGATAGAAGAGGGAGCCTAGGTGTGATATAGCAAGGGAAAGCAGAGGTAGTACGTTGATTGGAAAAGAGATTTTACATGACAAGAAAGGAACGGATTCTCGATGATGATGGAGCAAATCCAAAAAGAGGGCCATTTTGAGATTTTAGAATATCTTATGGTACGGTCTGGAATCGGCAAAGACTAATCAAACGGTAGCAAATCCCAGTTTCAAATACTATTGTCAATTTACTTTATGCGAGGACTCTTTAAATAACTTCAATTCTTTAATGCTAACAAAATGCCCTCTGCAAAAAATAACTTCAACTCAAATCCAGTTTACGAAGTACATCTAGCTCACCTGGATGTTTAAACAGCTAATGACACTAGGGGTAAGCTCAATTGTAAAATTTATTCTCTAACTTCAGAAACATTCCAAGCACCTATATATGATTCCATCATGCATGCATTTACTGCCAATGTTCAACATTAGTATGTATTATTTCATGCATGCAGTTACTGCCAATTATTTTTCTGCAAAAAGCACATGGAGGAAGATGAAGAGACTTTCATATTAGTTGTCCATGGATCATTTGTTTCTATGAGAATTTCATATTAGTTGTCCATGTAGCAAGTGCTTTCATGAAAACAGGACATCCTAGTTCACTGTAACCAATAATTGTTATCTACTAAAATATTGCAATTAATAATTTATGCGCAGATTCATTTTTTCCAAAGTTTAAAGAAGAATTCATCTGGTTATATTGCAAAATCTCCCTGCCAATATACAGATGAAAGAAATCAGGTAAATGAGTGCTCTAATGGCTAGAAGCAAAGGCTATCTGGTAAACCAGAATATCACCACTTTGTTCTACCAAAACACATTCAAAAAAGAAGAAAGCAAAACAAATATAAAAATCAATATCTTAAGCAAGATGCACCATAGAGAAATAAATTGATAAATTAAAAGTATCAAATGAACGGTGAGAAATAATTCTTGTGGTAACTTACTTGTAAATTTGATCTAATTTAACTTCTTCAACAGCAAGATCTGAATTCTTCTGCGCAGACAAAATAACCACAGTTTTAAATATCCGACCATAAAGCAATCTCCACTCCAAGGCAGTGCGTTCCACAGGACCATTACAGAACATGATAAGCACAACATTTCCAAAATTCTTCCTCCAACGAATCAAATTCCCAATCTCAGAACTAACCATCCCTGTTTCCTCCACTGCTAGATGAACAGATGGCAATTTCTGAGGAATAAAGATATTTCGATCCCCATGACCGATGGTTGCCCGTGGTCTGTCCAGTTCCAATGTCATCAACCTTGGCTGCTGATAACCTACAGCAAGCAAGTCTTGAAGCCAAGCAGCAGTAAACTTGAGGTCCTGCTCGGTCCAAAACCCCTCCTCTGCCATAGCAAAACTCAATTCCAATATCTTCTCAAACAACCTATGCTTATTTGATCTCCATGACACCAAGAATTTGATCAAACGACCTACATTCACATGAATATCCTTCTCCTCTGAAAAAGGGTATGCCTCAATTCTGTCATACCGATGAACTGTAGGTGGATACACAGCAACGTAACCACCAATCTCCCACAAAAGCCTCTGTCCCCAATAACCCCTCAATACATCCGAAGCCATCGTACTAACAGAAACAGGGAGCATCAAGGCCCAAAATGCTGAGGAATGGTATATTGTATTAAATGAATTCAATGGCACCATCATACCTTGAGGCAGTGCCACTTTCGGTGCATGCTCATCAAACCTAATATCAAAGGCTTCCAAACCCGACTTCCTAGTAAAATAAAAGACCGAATCGACATCCGGCAATCCATTTGAAATCCCTTGCTGTATAAACTGTTTCCCACCAAAAACCTCAGTGTAAAACTCCTCATGTCCTATTTCACCCACATTTTCCAATGGTAATCCCCTAGGCCAGACTGAACGTTGACCAAAATGAATATAAGGGTTGACTATAGTCCTATTAGGATTATCATGACTATACTGCAATATAGCTTCTTGTCTAGCTCTTTCCCCTACTAATTCTACATCAAAATGTTTCCCTAAATCGTTATCAATTACTTCCCCCCGATCATCAGCATCAAAGATCTTTTTAGCACCATGTTGAATCGCAAACAAGTAACCAACAGTTTTTCTAACATAAGAATCATAAGGCAAATGATCCACAACACGAAAACCCAAATTAGCTTGCATATCTAAAGACAAAAAAATCGCACCTTTTAAGCTCCAATCTCTGGGAGTCCTTGAGTTCCCAATTGCCAAAACTTGCCACCCTTTAATCTTCACCATCTTCTTCAACGCATCAGACGGGTAATTCGAAACGGAGACAACGACCCATTGCTCTGATCTGAAATTAGCGTACGGTGACGTCTTGTCAGCAATGGGTTTAATTGAATTCCAGTTGATTCGAGGGAGAGAGATAGAATTCATGGCGCTTTGGGTTTGGGATTGGAGGCAAAGGAGGGAAGCCGTGTTAGTGGAGGTGTAAAGGAAGAAAACAGCGGCGATGGTTAAGATTAGGACAAAGATAGTGATTATTCTGTAGAAATTGTCGGATACCCACGTGGAGAAATCAAGGTTTTTGTGTTCACCCAACCTGTTTTGTTGAAGTGTAGGAAGCTTTCTGATCTGGGGAGGTTTTGGAGATTTGGGAACAGCACGATCTTGGACCAACATTTGATATTTTTGCCTATGGATTCTTCAAAGCTAAATTCTTGCTAGATCTTCACTTTTGCTCCTCACCGTCAGCTTGACTCACAGCCTTTCTTTTTCTTTTTTCTCTTTTATCCTCTAAAAAATGGAGTCAATCGCCTGCTTTCGAATGCTTGAATATGTTTGGTATTTATTTCAGTGTTTTCTGGTCTGTAAAAAAGACTAAAAGAAACAGAAAGACAAACACTGAAAGTCTTTCATGAGAAGGTTGCCGACAGGTACAAGCGAAAACAGGGTTGGGTTTCGTAGGCTTCAGAGGAAATGTAACGCAACTGCTCGTAGTTTGGTGGGTCGTTGTCCTGTCTTCTTCTGGAAATAATTTTTATATATTTATTTTTCTAAAAAATAAGTTTCTTTTCATTGTGACTCTCGTGCATTTATTATTTTTATTGTACTAAAAACTTTGTATATTTCCATTTTTGTATGGTTGGATGATTGAGCATTTGAGCTTACAAGACATTATCTAATCTAATTTAATTTGCGGAAGGTGAATGCTGGGGCCGTGAGGCTGACCTGAGCAAGCGAGGCAGCCAGCCAGGCCTCGTCGGTGAGTGGTGACGGCGGAGGCATATAATATAACCTACAAGCTGCTAATCTCTACTGTGGGGGCCACCCATTTGCCTTAAACAAGACTGCCTTACAAGCTGCTAATCTCTACTGTGGGGGCCACCCATTTGCCTTAAACATGACTGCCGACCGGGCTGGGTTTTGACGAAAGCTCTCCGTTAACTTCCAATGCCATGCAACTTGCAAGTTTTTTGCTTTCTATTAGTACATTCAGCAGGCAGTAGGGTCCTTTTGGGCCAGTTTGGCACCTGTCAGTCGAGCAAAATGGAACGGGGCGAGAACTTGAGAGAAGTATGTCGATATCTTTTGGTGATTGAATTGAGTAAGTTTTTAGATTTCTCAGGTTGAAGGAAGGCGAAGTTTTGTAGAGAATTATATTTTTAAGACACTTCCAATGTTTAAATTAGTAGGTTTAGAGTAACATCAAGAGAAAGGTAAATGGATGTAGTTGTAATAATTTTGGTGTTTTCTAGCCAATTCTTTGTTCTACATTTTATACTTACACTCATCTAGTGTTAACTAGACGTTATCTAAATTTGAAGCTGCTAATTAATTCTGAGATCATGATGTTCCACATGTAAAATCTAATCGAATGATTGTGAGTCGCTTTTGTGGGTCTTTCCGAGCTTTAATTACCTTGAGCCCAATAGTACATATTTATTAACCTTGATTTGAGTCCGAAGGGTAGAATTATATAATTGAATTAAGTTATAATTTAAAATAATTTTAAATTTTAAATTTAAGTTTTAATTTGGCTTGACTTAATTCATGAATTTAAATTTATTTTTTACTTATTAAAAAATTATTTTTATATTAATAATTATATATTTTATAATTAATTATAAATAAAATTATATAATTTTAATTTAGAAATACTATTTGATCCTGCCTGAAAGAAGAAAATGAAAACCTAGGCCCTGCTGAAGTTGGGTCAAGTTTGCCTCAGCTGGTATCCCAACCGATGGACATGACTAACGGGGAGTAAGTTGTTGGGATTCTATTTAATTATCAAGTTTTCAACTACTAGTTGCTATATTTGTCCCACTATTCGGAGTATTCAATATTCAATTTTAATTGAATTAACTAATTAAAATAAAATTCAGTTTGATTAATCAATTAATTAAAAAAATATTAATTTAGTTATTAGTTAACTAAATTTATAATTTTCGGTTATTAGTTAATTCGATTCGATTATTGAAATTAACTAAATTATCCAAAATATATGTAAAACATTATATTTTTAGTCCTTATTAGATGTATCTAAGTTTTACATTATTGAATTTTTTTTTTTACTTATTATTGATATGCTTTTACTTATGTTTGACATTTTAAATATTTGTTAGATGATTATACCTATTTGAATTATAAAAAATTTAAAAATTTAAGATTTTAAAAATGTAAATGATAAAATTTTGGTTAATTCGATTAGTTAAACATAATAATTTCAATTTGGTTAATATGGTTATCTTCTAAGTAAATTCAATTAAAATTAATCCCAATAAAATTTTAATTGATCAATTAATTGAACCGATCTATCGAACACCCCTAACTATGCTCAAAATATCACTCTTCAATTTCTAATTTTTATTTTATCCTCTTATTATAACTACTTAAAAATAGTTGCACTCACTGAATAAACACCTTAACACTTCTTTTTCTTTAACTAGAAGGATCGTAAAACATATTACTTATATTGTTAATAATTGGTAGCGACCCCTTTCAAACTAATATTGAGTTAGCAAAGGAAAGAGATTTGGTATGTAGGGGATCAATACTTGCTTTAATTTGAGATTATAAAAATGTGCTTACGAATAGTATAACCGTTGCTGTATCTTTTCCTTAATCTAACTTTTGATGAAGTTTCATGATAGGTGGGACCAGGTAATAAATGAATTTATAAAGTTATGGGTTATATGAGTTTGTTTTGAGAATTACTTTGAATTTGATTTTATTATTATTGATTAATTTGAATTCGAGCATTTTGAATTATTAAATAAATCAAATTTGAGTCTTAATGTTGGATTTAAATAGCTTGCGAGCTTATTTGCGTTCTGTTTTTTTTTTGTTGTAATTTTTTCTATAATACATATTAATATTATAAAAAAAAATTCAATGACCTATTTACAACCTCATATTATATATATATATATATATATATATATAAACTCTTAATTCACTTTAACTTGAGCATGAGTATAAGCAATCAAGTTTAAATTTTGCATAATACTCGAATTTATAACATTTAACTTGTTGAGAACTTAATCGAGCAAGTTAGAGTAATTCAATTTTTTTTCAAGTTAAACAAGTGCTAAAAAACTGAAACTCAATTAAGCTAAGCTACAAGTTTTGAATTGAGTTTAAATTCGAGCTTTTAACTATTTTATTTCAACTAAGCGCCATTTTACTCTTAGGTCGTGCTTGGTATCATTTTTAATATCATTATATCTAATTATCAAGGTGATTTTATTATTAGGGTAATCTTATCATTCGTGATCTGTAATCACTTTATTTGGTTAATAATCATTAACTTTTAAAAATTAAAAATTATTATAATTGCTGTTACTAAAAATTAAATATACTTTTGTTAGATATTTGAATAATTACATAAGTTAATACTTTCAATGTTATTAAAAAATAATAAATTATAAAATATTAGTAATCTTTTAGTTACTTTATATTTAGGTATATTAGAATTAGAAAATAATGCTATATCCATAAAATTCAAAATTAAAGAAAACAAAAAATACATATTATATATATAACATTTTTAAAAAAATTAAAAAAGCATTAAATTTATTTTTTTACACTTGGTAAAATGAATATTAGTTTGAAAATTAAAAATGTATAAATTAAAATAAATATAATATTAAGATAAAGTAGGTTTTTAATTTACATATTAAATAGGTAATATTAATTGTAGTTGATTTTACATATCACCTCATTTTAGTGATATAAGTTTTTTACTTTTTAGATGAAAGTAAAATCACCTTCGAAGGATTAGTGATCCAAGATCACTAAATACTTACAAAATTTCACCGTATCAAACATCATTGATAAATGAATTAATTCACAATGTACAAATTAGCATAATTTTTTAAAGTTATCAAATGCTATTTTAGAGCATACAAAACTAATTTAAAATTGAAAATCTTATCCAAACCTTTGAATTCGATTTGATCAAGAAACTTAACACTTCAATCCCAAATGAAACTCATTTTAAAATGATCCCAATTCAAATAATCTAAAAAATTAATTCGAAACTATCTAAATTTAAATTAATTTAAGTTTATAATTCAACAATTTATAACTATAATCAGAAACTATCTCAAACATTAAGATTGTTTAATTTTAATTTTAGGGTGTTTTACTGAGTAACAAATAAGCTTTGTTACAATGTGCGTTTTTAGGGTTAATTGAAATATTTTCATTTTTTTATTTTGATAAAGAAATAAAAGAAATAAGGAAGAAAGGAAAAGAAAAAAAAAAGAAAATTTGTGTGTTATCCGTGTGTTTGTTCTTATTTTCATATTATTTATGTGTAGTTATTTTATTCAAATGATTACAATTCATATAAATTTTGATATGATAATAATTTATTTTATGTAAAGTTTGACACGTTCGTGCATTTGTGTCAAATGTATTTTATTTTTGTGTAATATTTTAATTATTTTTTGTATCTCAGTTAATCTCATATTTTTCTATTTGAGTTTGTTTTATAGTATTGGGTAATTCATAACACAAATGCACAAACATAAAGTTAACATCTACAATTTTCCTCAAATTTCTCAATTGTTTACAAGCCTAAAGTTAACATTTACAATTTTCTCTAAATTTCTCCGTTGTTTTTAAATGAAGGTTTCTATACTCTTACAAATTACAATTAAGAAGTTTCCAATGAAAATAAATTCTTAAATTGAGCTACCTACAAATCACAATTGAGGAAGTTTGCAATGACAAGTTTGAAAAGAAACAAAAGAAAATTAAGAATCAAGACAAATAAAATTCAATGGGCATATTAAATTAATTTTTCGTCTATTATTGTTTTCTCATTTTTTATTAGGAAAATTACTCATATGCCTTTATCCATGTATTAAGTATTTCTAATAATGAAATTAATAATAAGATTATAAAGTTAAAGCATTTGTAAAGATGCACAAGAGTAAAGTTGTATTTTATATTTTTAAGTATTTTGCACAACAGACGCACAAGCATAAAGTTGACTTATTTAACTTTTTTATTTTGCATAAAGTTAAGTTATTTAGCTATCATATACTAACAAAAAATGCCAAACCTACTAAAATATTAAAAAATTGGAAGAAATTAAAATTAGTAATTATTTTATTTATATTTTAGGTAATGACATCTCAATCGAACTAATTTGAATATAAATATAATTATAAACATAAACTTTTCTTATAATTTAATTTAAAAAATCAAAATCGATTGAGATATCTTAAGAAATCTAAGGTGATAAACGTGCTATTTTCCTTAGTTAATTGGGGAAAAACAATTGTTAATCTATTTACAGTGAGATTCAACTTAAACCATTTTTTTTGGTTTAGCATTATTAATGAATATACTAATATTTTTCTTTTGTAGTCAAATGAAAAAAAAAGACACTAAATTTGTCCAATTTAGTGTTTATCCGTCTTCCTAAAATCAAAAGAAATTCAATAAGAAACAGGTTTGCTAATATTTTTTAATTTATTATATTATAAACATTTTGACTTTCATTTTACTTTTTTAAGATTGTTTTTAGTAATAGTTGTCGCTAATAATTTAGTTTCTATTTAAAAGAAATACATTTAGTAATAGTTGTTGCTAATAATTTAGTTTATATTTAAAAGAAATACAAAAATGAAAATATTGAAAACCCTCCAATAGTTGGTAGATTCTATCCAACTTAACAAAAAAACTTAGATGAAATGGGTTATTATCGTTAGAGCTAGCAAGGTAGCCCGAACTCAAAAACTCGTATGAGTTAATTCAAAATCGAATTTTATTTTGATCTAAGTTGCCTAAAAACGTTAAAAGCCTAAACTCAAAAAATGCAAATTCAAAAAAATTTGAATATGAAAAAATCCAACCTAGAAACCCCAAAATTGACATGATCCAAAACCTGTAAAAACTCGAATTTGTTAAAACCCAAACCTAAATCCTAGATCGATTCAAAACTCATAAAAACCCAAATTTATAACTAAAAAAATTTGAATTATAATTATATGATTTTATGTAAAATAAAAGTATAAATAAATAAATGATCAAAATTTTCATCAATTTTCCTTGCAAGCCACTACGCTCACCAATTTTCATCAATTTCACAACAATTATTATAAAAAAAATAATATTATTATAATATAATAAAGAAATTTAAACAATTAATTGATATATCTAATGTTAGTCAAAGTAATCAAATATTAATATTATATCAATATTATATAATTTGAAATTTTGAATTTCATTTGTTATGAAATTGTGAGAATGAAATTCAAATATTATAATTAAATTAGTTATGATTTAATATGATTACATATCTGAAAGATAAAAAAACATAAAATTTAAATTAATAAATATTTATAAATATTTTAAATTCACCACTAAATAACTGTGAAATATAGAGTCAAATATAATCAATTAAATTAATTTAGACAAAAAATAGAATGAATATATTCAACATTAATTTACTTTGTAGTATAAAATTTAAACTTTTATTATTTAAGGCAAATTGAATACGTAAGGAAATAAATTGGATATTTAAAAAATGCATATACTTAATTTTGAAAAATATTATTTTTAAATGAATGAAAATTAATTTAGTCACTATTTTTTTAACCTTAGTAAAAGGTTAGTAATTTAAGAACAAAAAGTGAAATTATGTTATATTAAAAGAAAGAAATTTTAATTTATAATTCAATTGGATCTCCATTATACTTATACATACTTCTATTAGACTATTGACAAATTACATGATACTATTTTATTTTTTATCATTTTTTTCCTTGAAAATTTAATTATAATAAAAAGGAGTAATTTCTTTTCATAACACGAAGGTTTGTTTTTTTTTTTTTTTTTGAATTGGCGTTGTCAATTATCTTTGATTTTAAAATTTTAGCAAAGCTATACGTCATAGCATAGACTTCCTACATCACTCTAGTTAATTTCCATAGTTTTTTTTTTTTTTTGTACATGACTTAATTGTCATGGTGAAAGTAGTTCAATTATATAATATTTTTAATATATTACATAATTCTAGAAACTCATAAATTTTCAAACTCACTCTTTATTATTTTAAGGTTAGGCAAACTTGCTCTATATAGCTGCCTAATATTTATATTTCGTTAGAATAAATTTAGTAAAATTTCAAATTGATCTATAAGCTAACAACATTACCCACATAATATAATATAACATAATAAAATAGAATCATACATGACTAATTATTAAAATTATTATGCATGAGCAATATTAACCAATTTAATATAGAATTCATAGTTTGCTTTATTGTGGATTGTTTATCACCCTTCACATGGAGCATATCATCTTTTTTTTTAATTTTAGTTTGTTTCATTAACTCTCGCCACATAACCCATGCAACTCGTCTAGTGCTTCATCAACCTTAGAAAAAAAAAACAAACATATAAAATATACAAAATTGATTAAAACGAATAAGTAAATAAACAAAGGATAGTTATGCTTGAACAATTAAATAAAATGAATTCAATATAAACACAAACAAAGAAAAATAATGTAGAAATAATTAGAAGAATTACTTTCAAATATGGTTTTTGGGGTTTGTAAAAACTCTTATTTATAATAGTCAAATACATAGGCAAAAGATAATTAGAAATGTATAAGGTAATAAAATTATAATTTATTATGTGAAATATTTAAATTTTAAATCAAATCAAATCCAAAATAATAAAATCCATGATTCATTGCAATTGTTTTAAAATTTAAATCAAATCAAATATAAAATAATTAAATGTATGATTCATGACAATAAAGCTGGTAAAGCAAGTTTGGATCCAAAAGCTCGCCAAAGCCAGGCCCATTCTAGTTGATTAAAAATCAAGTTCCCAAATCTGAAAAATTTGAGCTGCAGAAAATTTGAATCCAAAAAAAATTCAAACTCGAAAAAGTTGAAACGAACATCACTTGAAACTTGTAAAAGCCCAAATCCATTAAGACCTAAATTTGGCCTCGAGATCAATCCAATCTGAAGCTCGGCAAAATTCAAATTTACAACAGAAAAAACCCAAAATATAATTATAAGATTTTATTTAAAATAAAAGTATAAATAAATAAAAGATCAAAAGTTTCTCTTAAATAAAAATATTTAGTTTATGAAAAAGTATTTATAATTATTATACAATTACGTTAATAATGTATTATCAATTTAAATAATTAATAGTGAATCTTTAAATTAAATTATGAAATAAAATTTATTTGAAACATATTAAATATGAATCAAATAGTTTTTTAGTACTATATTTCATTATTATATATGTAATAATTAATCATAAAAATAAAAAAGTACTATTATACTTATTATGAAATAATCATATATAATATATTATTATACTTATTCCACATTTACAATTTAATTTTAATACAATAATAATTGAATAAACAAAAAAAATATTATAATCTTAACATTTGATTGAACTTGATGTTTTGGGTAATATAAATAACATTATTAACAAATTCAACTTTAAATTATATTTATTTTAATGTTTCAAATAAATAAAATATTAAATTTACTTAAAACTAAAAATATTGCTTTATAAATCAAAACATAAAGATTAAAAAAAATTAAATAATTAAATTAGACAATACAGCATCCAAACAAAATACATTTTTCAATTCTTAAAATCAAATAAGTAAAGTTTTTCGAGCTTAAGTATTTTTGTATTATAAGGTGCAAGAAATTTTTTTTTATTTGTTTACAACTCTAATACCAATATTAAATGTTGATTTCAAAGTAATTATAGTAACTAAAATATTATTATATCCTTTGCCATTAATGGAGAACGAGAAATTTAAATTATTATTTTTTAATAATCAAGAACATCAAGTTTCTTATAAATTTCTTTAATCTCATCCAAGAATAATTTCAAGTCTATTATATTGACATAGATCTAATTTTATAAATTTTAAATCTACATAATAAAAACTAAGTTCATATAATAGCAAATATACAATTAATTACTTGTTATATAAAAAATAAAAAATAATATTATAATTTAATAAAGTAATTTAAATAGTTAATTAATATATAATGTTATTGTCAAAAAAGTTGAATATTCAAATTGCATCGATATTATACGAATTTGAACCTTCAGATTTCATTTGCTATTAATTTGTGAGCATAAAATGCATATAACATGATTAAATTAGTTATAATTTTATATAATTACATATTTAAAAAGTATAAAAATATGATTTTAAATTTATAAATATTTATAAATATTTCAAATTTAATATTAAATAGGCATATAATAAATTCATGAATTTAAAAAATAATCATGAATTCTATATTTAATGTATTTTATTACATAATTTACATTACTTTTAAAATCCAGATTCATTTTTGAAACTCAAGTTTCAAATGCAACCTTAAAAAGTATAATAAATAGACTAAAAATATCTAATGAAACAAAATAAATAAATAAATAAATAAATAAATACTTGTTGGACTAAGCAAATAAAATCCCAATTAGGTATGGAGTTATAAGTAAAAAGTTAGATACATAAATGTTTATGAATTTATTTATAACTTGTTTCATTCTAATGATTTTTTAAATGTAATCCAATGATCTTTTACATTTACCTTATATAGTTCTATTTTATATTTATTTTGGCTCACTTATAAAACAAAAAAAATATATAGTAATTAATTATATTAATACTAAATATCATAAAACTAACAAAAATATAAGTATATTAATCATTGTAAAATAATACGAACAGAATATGCCAATTATTTTTATTTTTACTAGAAATATATATATATATATATATATCGAATTTATATATTTAGCTTTTATTTGAACTTAAAGGATTTTATACTAAAAATTATAGATAATATTGAATACAATATATTAATACTCAAGATATAAATAAAATTATTGTATGATTTTATATTTATAGAAATACTTATTAGTTTTTAAAATTTTAATTTTAAAAATTTTGTCACTACATAAAAATAAAATTAATTATTACAATCAAAATTAAATAATATTTATAACTTACAAAAAATTATAAAATTCTTTGAACCTGCCTAATCTTGCACAAACTCAAATCGATCTAAATTCAAAACAATTCAAACTTAAAAAAGTTCATATCCGAAATGATTCGAGATCAAAGTATCTCAAATTAATAAAAATCTTAAAACTTAAATAATTCGAATAAAAAAACTCAATTGGGATTTGTCCATTTGCCACTTATGCATGACAATTATTTAGGTTACTGCAAATATCAAAAATTAAATCATTTATATAAGATAATTGCCTTTTATGCTTAAAATTTTTATTTTTATATATTTATATTAGATTAGATGTACTTTTGTCTCTGTTCTCTTCGTTCCTACGTGTCACTTAAATGTCTTATCAATGTGTTTTTTTAATTTTTTAATTTTTAAGTTCTTCAGGTGCACATAAAATCATTGTGGTTGTATGAATCTCAATCGTTTGAAAATAAAAATTTTATTTAAAATCCGACAGTTTGAAATGAAATAAGCCACTCCAGCGTTTATTCCATCGGAGTCTGGCTGGTCAGTGAATCAAATTGGCAAAAACTTTGTCGTTGACCAAGAATACTTGACATAAGTTTTACAAATTAATGCCTCTAAGAGAAAATGATTGTGTGCAGGTTGTTATAAAGCAGGAAGAAGTAAAGATATCAGGCCCTTTTGGACCTGTTAAAGGACGGACAGGTTCGGCCCGTGAGTCAGAATGTGATATTTTATGATTTAGATTAGTTTGAATTAATTTAAATTATCGTGTATAAAATAAAATAATATATTATTATTTAAATTTAATTATAAAAATATATAAATATTAATATAAAAATAATTTGTAATATTTAATGTATTTTAAACAATATTTCAAGATATAAGGTTGGATCAAATTCAAAATTTTAAATTTTTTTAGATTACAACTCGATCTAGCCCAATCTGTGAGCAAGTCTAAACTCTTATATAAATGGTAATTAATTTTTTTAAAAAATTCATCTCATCAACTGTTAATGAAAATTACAAATTTTATAAATAAAACTAGTATGATGATGCAATTAAAAAATAAAATATAAGATAATCTCGTACTATTATAAAATAAAAAAAATTAATATCAATGTGTTAGAAAAACGAATTTTTAATTTTAATAATGCTGCCTTTAACGTCATTTATTTATTTATTTTTAATTTTTTTCACTTGATTCATTCATATTAAGAAACTACATGAGGTTATGATTATATTACAAGTATGTACATGGCGATTGAAGAAGGCCAGGGATCGATCGGTCAATATCTTCACAAGCTGCCACTGAAATTTTGGTTTTATGTATAGCTAAAACTGAAAAACTATAAAAGAGAGAAGAGAACAACACAAAAACAAATGGATAATTTATAAATTTAATTACTGAGTGGCAATAGAATATACTAAACATAACTAAATGACAGGTAAATGTCTTTTGTTTACGGTAGGATTGGATGTAGAATTTTAAGATTTTAAAGAAATTTGAAATGAGAGTATTTTAAAATGTTAGTATTTATAATTATTTTATTTAGATAAATAATTTTTTTATAGAAAATTAGGCTATTGAAATTTTATAAGATAAAACATAATTATAAAAGAAAAATAATGGTTTTAAAAATAAAAAAATTCACATATATATATATATAAATATGCTATATGTGCGTCGTTACATTTGTAAAAATATATAAATATTACGAATAATATTAAGTTTAAATAAAATGATATTTTGTTTTTTGAGTTATTTTATTTTATTTTATAGTTGGTCACGTGGATAAAATGAAAGAAGATTTTAAAGACTTGTTGAAAAATTATATTTTTAAGTAAAATTTTGAGTACTTTTCTTACCTAAACAAGTAAATTCATTTTTAAAACATTTGTAAACCTCGATAAGAAGCGAATTCTTCTTCTTGGAAACACATCTTAGAGTATTCAAAATTACTATGTTCTTTTCTTTTTTTTTTTTTTAAATTAGCATTTTCCATGCAAAAATGACAAGAAGGTGGCTGAGTACAGCAATATATTTGTAAAGCCTGCGAGAAAGGCAAATTTTTGGCTAATGAAAAGTAAAAAATCATATTCAAGTCAAATTCCCAAAATTAGCTGGAGTGACTTAGTTGTTCATGACAATGAAGCCGTCATATCCTTTCCTCTGTATTTGTAGAAAGTTGTTTACCATATTATTAGTCAAAGGATTGAGATTATTATAGGCGAAATTCGTAGGTTTGTTGGTTCAAAATTCAAACAAGGTGCCCGTCCGTAGGCCTTCAGGGACCGGGCAAAGAATATTTCATTAGCTGTGCCTACTGCCAACGGAGTAATGTGCCGTCAAAGTCACGCACGCCGCGACCGAATGTTGAACGCGTAAAGTCAAAGCTGAAGCATTCTTCTTTGGGCCACCGCCCGCAGGGAAGGAGGGCATGATATAATAATTTATATTAATAGAAAATAATTGAGAATAGAATATTTATTAAATAAATGAATTGTTTATATTTAATTTGATTTTTAATACTAAAATAATAACAACAATTTTAAGAAATTAATTTTTAAAATTG
This sequence comes from Adansonia rubrostipa, assembly GCA_038381775.1. NCBI lineage: Eukaryota > Viridiplantae > Streptophyta > Magnoliopsida > Malvales > Malvaceae > Adansonia > Adansonia rubrostipa. Next base: position 9,528,890 of record JBBYHM010000027.1, read on the forward strand.
ATGAATTATTCGATAAATTTTGGAATGAATTAATTTTATTTAAAAATATTCAATTTAAAAAAAATTAATTTTTAAAAATTTAAAAATTATATATTAACAACAATAACTAAACCAAAATTGATTGGATGCTATCTGAGTGGGTACGAAACTTCGAATAATTGAAGGAGCCGTCCATTTGACCAAGTTTGTTGGAGGTGATACAAGTATGATTATTATTATTTTTTTTTTACTTATACTGACGTAGTTATTCGCTGAGAATATGATTGGGTTTTTATTTTTTATATATATATATATATTTTTTTTTTACACATGAAAAGTTATGTTATAAAATAATATTTATGAATAATATGTGCCTAAGGTTTTTTAGGATTACGACTGCCATATTAGATAATTTATATTTTTAATTTTTTAAATTTAATTATCAGTTATTATATTTAATATGAAAATATTTTTGTAAATAATAATTTATTAGTAAATAAACAAATACAAAAGGCAATAAATTACAATGATTAAACTATTAAAAAGTCCTTAAGTGATACAAACTGAAGATTAACATCTATTTTGATGTATATTAAAAATTAAAACTTTATTTTGCTGCAATAAAATATAAAAATTTATTTAAATAAAATGATAAAATTTAAAGATTTTTCTTCTTATCATTTAACAAATTACAATTAAAGCAATTCAACCACACATGGAGTCAAAAAAAGGTCTTAAGTAAGAAATGAAAAGCAATTATTATTATAAAAATGAAAAAGCAAAATAGAAAAGTCAAAATGGCAGGAAAGAACCGAGTCTATAAAATCAATAAGTTTCCTTCTAAAACTC
>JBBYHM010000027.1:9540305-9595445 GCA_038381775.1 Adansonia rubrostipa
TAAAAGAAAATAGATATATATATATATGTGCGGTTTTTTTCTTTTTAAGAGCATGATAGTTTTTTTTGGCTACATTGATAGCTTTTAAAGATAGTGTATAAGTTTTTTTCTTAAAAAAGAAAATTATATAAAAATTAAAAGATATAAATAAATGCTTTTATTATATTAACATTTAATTTATAGTTTTATGAATTTTTTATTAATTCTCCGACTATTTTAGTGTCACTTCACTTACAATAATAAGTCAAGACTTCAAGGATAATATAGATACCAAATTATTAAGAACAAGAGTATTTGATTTAAAGATAGTTTCGTGTATATCGGATTCCAATTCCTAAATGATTGAGAATAGTTAAGGTATCCAAGGTTTATCCATCGAAGGGGTTTTTTTTTTTTTTTTCAAATTAGTAAATTCCTTGATCAGAATTCACAATTGTAATCTCATTTTATAATATTATAAGATTCTTCATGACAATCAAATGCATGTTCCAAGTCCTATTTCCCATCACACCTGGAAGAAGAATAATGTACTGAAACTCGTGCAGTTTCAAAGCCCAGATTGCGTTATTGAACTGCAACTGAGACACTCATCAACAACTTGTTGAAACGGTGTATTTACTGCGATAATGAAAAAGGGACTTTGTTTCTAAAAATTTGTTCTCCTTGATGTACCATTATTGGTGTTTTCTTTCGTGTAAAACATGATGCAGGTATAGCTAAGGGTGATGAAGGTTCGTTTCGGTTCAGTTCGATTTCGGAATAAAATTATAGACAATCTGTGCACTATTTCCAAATGTCTTTCCCACCCTGCATTAAAACACATGATGTGGTCAGGGTCAGGGGCTTTGCTCTTTGAAGGGTCACTGAAAAAGGGTCACCTCGGTCAAGTCACTCTTTTAGTTGATTCATGCATGCTGGTGCAAATTGACAAACTAGCCGACTGGTAAAGGGCCTGAGGGCAGGTCAGGTGAAACTGTGAGAGGGAAATTAATATTGTAAGGTTCTTCCTACCTCCAAAAGGGACAAGAAAATGGCAAATAAATAGGGACAGAGCTGACCAGTAAAGTTTCAAAAAGTTAAAATACATTTCATCTTGGGAGTCCCATTCATTAACATTAACATGTGATATCAATAAGGACAAATTGGGAAGAGATATTTAGAAAAAAATTTAATACAAAAAAAAAAAATCATTCACTTGGGGTTGGGTTTGAAGCACCCTTTTCCTGACTTTTTATTTTTGTTTTAGACTGTCAAGTTAATACATTACTTATTAGCAGGCTATCCTGTTTTATACCAATTTAAATAAATATACAAACTAGATAAAGTAGCCAAAAGCTGGATGAGAAATAATCACACCAAAGAAGATTCAAAGTTACCAAAAGTAAGACTGGAAATGCCTTTTTTTTTTTTTTAATTCTAAAATTTCGGTGTATGGTTTTAATTTTTTTATTTTTTTTAAAATATTCGTATTCAACATTCGTATTAGATACATATTCGGACATGGATATAAGAATACGACTTTTTAAATATAAAAAAATTAAAAAAAAACTAGACATACTTTATCGGATATACTTATATCCAACACTCACGTCCAAGCCCGAATAACAGTTTTCCCACCTTTCAAAAATAATGTTATTTCTTTCAACCCAACAAAGAATAGTGCTCTCTACCTCTTCATCTCCACATTATTTACCCCCAAAGCATATGTACCGCTGAAGTTCAACTGTTTTTTTTCCCATCCCAGTTTTCTTATAGTACATTTCATATCCTAAATCTTGGTAATCTGCTACTTTGCTTTCTTAGTTTCATGGTCTGCTAACCTTTTCACTCTTTTTTACTCTTAAGTCTCTACTCTTAACACGCAACTATCTATCCTTGATTTTGCCTTTACTTGCATTTCTGCAGGCTTTCACTGAGTAGTCCTTGATTTCTGCCAAAATCACATCTTCTTTTTGTATTTTTATTTCATACACCGTTATACAGTTCCAAAAAGAGAAACAGTAGTTTATGAGCATCATCCAGTTTTCATGGTCATGTTAGCTATGGAAGCAAGGTTACAGGATCAATTTGTACCAGCAGTAGAGGCACCACCTGCAGTGAGGGAACCAAGTCGGTATTCACATCGATCGATCGAAACTTTGGTTGTAGTGCTTGCTGTGATCACCATCATAGGTGTTATTGCAGGGATCATTGCTCGGCTATGTGGTGGAAGGCATTTTGGTGGAAATGGAGAGAATGACATTGAAGGATGGATAGAAAAGAAGTGCAGAAGTTGCATTGATGGTGGAGTCCCTGCTGCAGCAACAGCTCCACCTCAACCAGTTCCCAAAGAAGAATCAAAGCCAGCAACAGAAGAGGAAAAGAAATGAAAAGATTCATACATGAATTAAATGCTTTTTGATGCAAAGTAAGTGATTATTGATTTGTTTCAGATTGTATGTTGTGGAAAATGCTGTACTAGTTAGAACATTATAACAGTGCGTTAGCTGAACAGATAAGAACTCGCTTGGCAGCTTCTGTCTAACAACTTTTTATTACTGTATTTTTTACCATGGGGAATGCTTTTAGTGGAAACTTAATCATTAATGTTACCAATGCTCACCCTGGTTAAATAAATGAACAGTTCTTTCTCCCCAAGTATTTAGGCTTTTGATCATTTCGCGTTTACCGTGACTGCGAATAACAAACATAGCGACCATTTACATGTAAATCATAGCAGCATATCAGCTTAAGTCCCTCTTAACTAAAGTGGTAGTCAGGTTGGGTCTTAGATCAAGATATCAGGTCCCTTGATTGCTAACGAATATACTGGATTTGAGTATTTTGAACAATAGCCAAACCTATTGGCATAACAAGGGGGCATGGATTAACATAGGATCCTGCCTTTTAAAATAATAATAATAATAATGGAAATTAAGGGGGACGAAATGGCCCCAGCCCTTCTACCAAAAAAGCATCAATGACATCAATCTGTTGCCAAATTATTTCTTCTTTGTCTCTTTAGGAACAACATTTTTCATCTGTGCTATATGTTTGGGACTTAATTAATTTTTAGCCCAGAAATCATTCATGCTTTCTACCACATCTACCGTGGTCAAAAGGCATTGAGTCCACCATGTGAAAAAGCATATACACTAATAACAGGCTTTTGAATTTAAACCCAATGTTGCTTTTTCAAAAGCTAAATGTTTCGCTTAGATTTTATAAGATCCAAATATTAAAACTCTTTATGAGAACTTACCGTTGCTAGTTCTTTTTCGGAAAGAAACAAAATGATACTAAAATTATCATGTAAAAAACTTGCTCATCCCATCCGACTAACCAAGGTCCAAGCTTGATTAATAAAGGACAAGTGACAAGCTTATGCTTTACTTTCACTGCTACATTTCGAATCATAGCATAAACCCCACAAGCTTAATCTTATCTTTTTTTTTTCACACCAGTAATCATAAGATACCCCACCACCCTCTTCGGTTGAGCCTGAAGCTGGTCAGGCTGAGGCTTGATCTACCACCTCTTGAGCATAAAACCAAGAGTTAGGTGTTTTAGAGGCAATGAAGATCAATTTTCTTCCTTATCATTGGACGGGTGCAATGTAATCCTATATTCTGTGCTTGAAAGAACCCCTTTCACTTGCCACCCTAAATGGAGCTGAAATATGAAGGATTTGCCTGAGATCATAAGCAGATACTTGTCCAAGGTGATTAGTTGAGACAAAAAAGAATATAATTATGAAAGACGTGAAGAGATTTCTCTGCAAATGCATCCTTAACAGGGCAAACGGAAGGAGCTGAAGACTGTTAAGATATGATTATAGCTGCATATGGTAGTGAAAACCGTGAAATATCGATGATCCTGTATTTTGAATAGTATTTCTTCATGCAGTCTCATGTTTATAGATCTAAATGCAGGGATGTAATCTATGTTTTATAATTTTAAATGTGCAGTCGTCCCATTTATTCATCTATTATTTGTTTTATTATGGACAAATGGGTTAAGCATCTATCGAATGAAGAATATTTGCGGTCTTTATGACAGAAGCCATGGGAAAACTGACAAATTTAATGTGCTTAATCAGCTTTGATGGTGAATGGGTTTCATCCTGTAGAATGTAAACAAACCTCGCTTACTGCAACCATATAGGAATTCAATTTTATTCGCAAGGCAACCAGATAAATATAATTAGAATTTAGAACAATGTTTATTACAGTATATCCTATATCAAATTAACAATCTGCTTTGATTTTCCAAATAAGAGGTTGTTTTATTGTTCTTTAAAATATAATACTATTTTACATAGTCAGCCCAGTCATTGTAATGAGAAACAATCTCTGTAGCTTTGTAAGTGAGTCCTCCAAGCAGTTCTAGTCCTAAGGTAAACCTGAAATAAATTCAAGGAATAATTAGCAAATCATAAGACAACAAAGAGAATTGAAGGATCTCAACAAATAAGGTACTCGTCTCACCTCTAAGTGATTTCTTCATTTCTCCATATCTGTAAACAAATAATCTAGATTCTATTACTGACATATATTTGTATATATAGTGTATTTTACATGTAAATGGCCAATCTCCTAATTGATATCCATTGCTCTCAAGCTCAAGGACATTGTGGGAAAACAGTTTCCCTTTCACTCAATTCAACATTGTTACAGAGAGCTTTGGCAATTCTATCTCCTTGTTCCTGTAACTCGATATTTTCTAGCGAAATTCCCTGGCAAGGATGACTCTTGCTGCAATCAAACTTGATTGCCACTTCAGAAGCACTAGTCCCCTTGATGTTCCTGTACACCACATTTTTCACCTCAACTGCAGAACTCTGCACAAATTCAATGAATCAAATTCTTTCGCATTAGAACCAACTTATAGTAGATTACTCTTTCGCGTAAATAAAAAAACAGTAATGATACTTTTCTTGATCACCTGTTCTTTGCATGGTTTATCTTGGTCACAGTAGTTTTGATCTATGATGATGGGGTTGGTCACATTATACATTTCAATGTTTTGAAACTTGATGTTGCTTGCACTTCCTGACCCTCCCTGGGGATCATTAATCATAGAAAACTGACTGTTAATGCACCATCTGAGTTATTAAAGGATCCTGGAATGCATATCACGGATATTATTGACAGAGTTGCACTTGCCTGCCATGTCTTGATCCTGACTCCATTTGTGGTTCCAAAAAACTTTGCTCCATCCACAGTCACACCGGAGACGTAAGCCTTTGAATTCTTATATCCCAAGCTCCCAATACTGAGCTCCATCATCACAATCAGATAGATATAAGTAACACATAGACAAAAGGGAAACTGAGAAATCAAGGGATTCATATTTAGCCATGATTCAATCAAACATTGTTTAGAGTTTTAATTATCAGTTCAGGTTATAAGTTTGGATTAAAGACCTGATTCCATGACCAGGGCCACAAGTTATGTCCATGGCTTGCACATATTGGGATCCACTAACAATGGAGATACAATCATCACCTTCAATTAATAACAAAAAAAATGTAAGTTAAATTAATATAATACAGAATTAAAAGAAAATAGAATTTTGGGGGTGGGATTTGGTTCGCGAATGATGTACGATATACCTGTTCCTATGACAGAATCTGTGATCTGTATGTTTTTAGCATGTGTGACATGAATCCCATCGGTGTTGGGACTTTTCTTTGGGGCTGTTACCGTAAGACCAGAAGCTTGAACATTGGTACATTTGTCGAAGGAAACATGCATCTTTTGTGCATCTTGGATGTTCAAGTTTTGCACTATCAAGTTTTTGCTGTTGTAGAAGGTGAGAGCCTGAAAACAAAGTTTTTATAACACCGGGAAACATGACATCAATATCATGACTAAACTTTAACTTTATAAGTTGGATAAAGAGTTTGTCAGATATTTAATTTAACTTCGATATATCATATCATGACCTTGTTAAAAGTCTAAAAACTTTAATAATAGTCAGTCGGATCAAATAATTTCGCATACTTTTTGTTGAGAGTAATAATTGATAGCTTTGGTTTGGACATGGAAGGAAAGACATAAAAAAACCAAAGCATCAGCAAGTCCGGAGTCCGATTTTGCGGTCAAAGCTGAGAAAAAGCTATGATATATTATCAACATTAATTAAGACAAAATATCTGATATATTATCAATAGTGTTATAAAAACTCCAACAGAAAGTTTAGAAGAATGATATATGTTTTTTTAAGATGTAATAAAAAAAATTAAAATATTAACACCAAAAAAATACATTTATCAATTTCTTAATCTTTCTCATAAAATTTAACAACTCTTTTTAATGTATAAAAAACATACACATTAATTAATCGTGATAGTTTTTCTAATTTTGGGCTTTTTATTAAACTATTATTAAAAATTTTTTATTTCTGGTTTTAAACTATTTTCAAATTATTTACGAAAATAAATTTATTTTTTAATTTTTTTGAGAAATCATTATTTAGTTAGGAAATCGACACTTCATTAGCTAATTTTCCAACATTGAATTTTTTTTTGGTGTGATTAGGGGTCGATTTCTTAACTATAAAAATGAGAAATCAACATTTGAAGGGTCGATTTCTTATTATCTTTTAAAAAATTATTTAATCAAACGCTGATTTTTTAATAAAATTAAAAAATAAACTTATTTCGATAAATAATTTAAAAATAATTTAAAACTATAAATAAATATATTTTAATAATATTTTAAACAAAAACCCCAATTTTGTCATCAAAGAACTAAATATTACAGATGGTGCAAAGAAACGATATTCCTTCCTTAGGTCTGATATGACACACTAATACATGTATTTTTCTTATGAAATCAAACTGAAATCTGTCTCCTTTTTTTTCATGAAGTTAATTTAGTGATCAAAAAATTAAAGGCAGGGGTAACCTCAGAATTTGAATCCAATCAGTTAGATTGACTGGTTTATTTAAACAAGATATTAAATATTTTTAAAATAATTTTAATGTTAAATAAATATTATATATAACAAATAAATAAGAAAAAAATTCATTTGGTTTAGTGATACAGTTTTAATATAATTTTAAAAATTTTAAATTCAAAACTTATCACTTACAAAATATAATAAAAAATAATTTTTTCCTCAATTTTCTTTGATTTTTGACTGATTTTAGGTCAATCCAAATGATTTTAGTTCTTTATATAGCAACTGAACAAGCTTTTGATTATTGATTGAACCGATTAGACTAATCAATCTGGTCCAATTTTTTTTTTCATTCGTAGTTAAAGGGTTAATTTTAAGTAGCTCGGTAGCAGTACAAACAAAATAACAAGAAAATTTTAACCTACCGTTGGTGCATCCTTGCATGGCTGCAAAATAATGAAAAGAAAACCCAGCATGTGATTAGATAAGGGAAGATCATAACAAAAAATATGAAGTAAACATAGACAAACATTTGGAGTCGCTTTTAGGCTTACAAGACTTTTATTAATCTTACAAGAGTGTTTCCACCATATCTCCCCATTACCATTAATATTTCCACCACCTTCAATCAACAAATTATCAACGCTGTCAAAGACAAGCCAGTGTCTTCGATCTTCATTGTAGTCTGACATATCATCAGATGCCTCTATGCTTCCATATATCTGACATTTTTGTTCACATTGATTGGATAATATTAATTCTTCTGATGATCAATCGTTAGCTTGAGGTTGAGGTCCAAAATTAAATAATGAATGGGGCTTTGAGGTTCACCTGGATTGTAAGATTAGATTTGCAGTGACCTGAAAATCTAATAGGCTTAAGACGATAGCACTTTCCTTCGGGCACCTCAAGAACAACATTACCCTTTGACGAACAAGCTTCCTCCCAAGCCTTTTCAAATGCCTGAAAAAAAAAAAATGATGATAAAAAGAATGAAACATAATGTTCATTAATACATTTACACCCTAGAATATGGACATGATGTTCATCGAAGGGTCATGTGTCAAACTCATCAACATTTCAGTCTGATCTAACCTTGGTGTCATCCGTTCCATCACCAGTTGCGCCGAAATCATCGACATTAACTGTCTTAGTTGAAGCTGATGTGATACCTAACCTTTCGAGGGTAGGAACATCATCAGTCCTTTGTCTGATCAAACCCTTAAAGTCGCCACCTTCAATGTTGCTGAAATATGAAGGGTAAGCTTGTGGATCATATCCAGTAGCCACAACTTCTTCAAAGTAATTATAGGAATGAGGTGGGTCCTTTTGCAAAGAGTTGTGACGTGAGAATAGAGAGAAAATAGTTATGAAATATAGGACGACTACCTTTCTAGTTTGTCGAGCCATTGTTCTTGTTTTTAAAGAGATAAAGGAAATAAGCGAGACAAAAAAAAAAAAATACTAATTCTGAAGAAAGAAAGGAGAGATTTGTAGGGTTGTGAGTTGGTTTGATGAATAAGATTCTATATTTATAGAGAACAAAATATGAAAACAAAAAAAAAGAGAGATTGCTTAGTTTCTTTGGGCAAGGCTCTTGAGGTATGGTCTACGATATGAGAGACTGAGACGAAATGATCTCTTGGTCTGACTTTTGCTTAGCTTCAGTACAACTACTTAAAAGAAAAAATGTCTGAATAGGCATACATGCATACATACATATACATGTAATCTTATACACTATTAAAAAATTATCAGACGAAAAATATAATTATATGTGAGCATAAATCCAAAAAATTAAACCCTTAGGGCACAATATATCGTTGTTGCTAATTTTTTTAAAAGTGTATTTGGTTACCTAAATAGATTTACTTTCTTTAAACAAATCCAAAACTTGACTAAGCTAATTAAGATAAATAGGTTTCAGTCCTCGTCATTAGAACTAAATTAAAAAATATGGTTATAACTGGAAAATGATTAACATTCCGAAAGATATTTAGATTGATCATATGTTACTACCAAATAATTTTAAATAAATTATTTTTATTAAATTTTATTATTTTTTAAATATTAAAAAATTTATTTTTTACTTCAAAAGTATTCAATAAAAATCAATTGTTCGTCAAGATGCTACATTTTCGATTATTTATTATTTAGATTATTTATGTTGAGATATTGAATAATTCTTAATCTCTTTTCCTCTAATCTGAAATAATGTTAAAATATTTATGGGTTGGTGATTTGGATAGAACATGATATGCCCTTGAAACTGAGATGGACTTTTGGTTGGTGGCGCACGAAAGAACAGATAAAAGATACCCCCAAATGGATGGTGATTGTCTGGATATTTTAGCTTATGGTTTCGAAACCAATGGGCACATGGGATCTTCCACATTTGGCAATCGCTATCATTCTAGGATGGTCATTTCCTCTGCTAGTCCTTTCCTTCTTGTTCAAACTCATCATTAATTCTACGATCTTTACCCCAATTACTTCTTCACATTGGGGTTTTGTCGTCGGATTACCACCTTGATGTACGAATCGTTAACAACTAAAATAGTAAAAAATTAAGTATCGTTTTTATAAAAATTATATTAAATTTATTAATTATTAAAATTTAAAAAATATAATTTTATTCAAACGGTTAATAAAAAATTATAAGTTAAAATTAATTTAAAATTAACTACATAGTAAAGCAAAAACATAAATAAGGTTTCCTTAATTAATGATATAAGCATGGTATTACAATTTCTCTCAATAATTCATTTAAATATGTTTTAAACTATTAATTTGGTTAATGACAATGGGTTATTAACCTAAAATTCTAATTTATTTATAGGTATCTTCTAATAATCTTATGAAAAATATTTTTCTTAACCAATTTACTTTATTCCTACGTAAATCCAATTAAACAGAAACTCACAAAGCTTAGACCTTAATTTGACTATATATAACCTTAGAAAAATAAATTTAGTTCCATTGTAATCAAATATTATTAATGTTGTTAATGTAAAGTTAAAAGTATGAAAATAAAAATTTAATATAAGTTTTAACTCTTTTAATTTAAAATAAGGAAATTAAATTTATTTAACCAAAGTGATCAAAAGTAAAATAAATTTATTGTTAGTGACAAAAAATTGTGAAATTTTTAAAGTTGATGATGAAAATAAAAATTTTTTAAAAAATAAATGATTAAAAGTGTAATTTATCTTTTTTAATTTTCAAAAAATTTATTTTTCCTCAAAAATTTATAATGCCACTTGGACAATGCCATGTGGCATGTCACATGATGTGGCAATATCACAAGGCATCTGACAATGACATGACGAATATGTTATCTAGCCATTACTCTTTAAATAGTTAGGCGACCAAAATTTTTAAATCTTATAACATTAATGGCTATTTTAACAACTTTGAAAATGAGGTGACCAAAATAAATACAGGTTAATAGTTGAGTGATTAACATTGTAATTTTTTCATTTATTAAATATATAAAAAAAATTATCTTTAAAGTTTCTTTTCACCAATTTTAAAATCATATTAGGAATTTTCTCACTTCAAACTTATGAGGGAAACCAACATATTCCCGAAGAGACTCTATCGTCAAAACTTATGTTATTATTTAGATTATTTAAGTTGAAATATTGAAAATTCTTAAACTCTTTTCAACAAATCTCAAACGAAATCCTATAATCCTTCTCATTTCAAGCGAGCTATCTTCACTTCAAAGAGACCAAATCGTTTAATCTATTAAGTTATTTTAATGTTAAATTATTTAAATATTTTGGATCCTTTCCACTCACTTAGAAAGAATTTTTAAATTTTTTACCACAAAAATATTCAAGAGAACTAATTTTCTTATTCACTAGGCTCCATAGTATTTTACATATATATATATATATATATTATGAAAGCTTAAATTTTAATTCGAACTAAATGTAAATCTTTGATATTAATTTTTTTTTCTAAATTCTCCAATAAATTGATAAAATTTAGAAAAATATTGTCACATAGAAATATTTTTTATAAAATTGCCCAATTCCAGTTCCCTTAAAATTTTATCCTTAGGATCTCAATTTATTTTTAATTTTCACAATACAAGTTTTATTTTGATTGATATTTTTTCTTTTTAGATCATAAATTAAATAATATGCGTATATTATATAATTAAAAAACAAGCTCAGTTGAGCCAATCTCAAGTTTGGAATGTTTGAGTTAAAGCCGACTTGTTTTTTAAAAATATTTTTTAAAATCCTCACAATTATCGAATGAATAAATTTGGACGAGTAGCCAAACATTTAGTTAAGTCGATCTCCTTGTATATATATATATATATATATAAAACAAAAAGATGAAATAAATAATTTATATACATGGCCACTGCTTCACATATGTGAACTCCTAGATGGAAATTAAAATATCTAACCATTTGGAACATGCTTGATATGGATTTGCCAGTGTGGGACATGCTAAAAATTTAAACCATACGAAGCCTAAGCTGGAATTCAAATCCATGTTTAAACTTGAGCCTTTTAACCCTGCTTGGTACAGGGAGACTCATTATGGAATTTGGGACTGGAAAACGAACATTACAATCTGTTTGGTTATGAAATTTTAAAAATTCCTTCATGTTTTGGGTGGGAATTGGAATTTTTTAGATTCATTTTTCTAGTTTGATGAATCTGTTTTTATGGTAGAATCATATATGCAAGACTACCCTAACGGGTCAAAGCCTTGAAGGAGACAAATATAAGGACCCGAGAATATTTGTATTTTATTATGTTATGTTCGTGTTATAAGTTATAAATCGTACTTAATGTATTATATATTATATAAATTTTAGAATTAATAATTCGTTTTATATATATTTTACACGTTCGCATATTGACATTATATTTGTTTTATATTATGTTCTTGTTTGTTTTTGTTTTTTTCTTATCATGTTTATAAAATGTATGTAATGTTCAAAATTATAAGAATTTTTGGTCATAATAATACATGAAAAAAAGAGGGGAGAATGATACCTACCCCTACGAATGAATTGGTGTTTTTTAAGTTGAATATTATTATATTGTTTTTACCAACAATTTGGTGAATTTTATCTAGTTCTTTACTTTCATTATCATTTTTAATATTTCTAGGCCTAAGGTTGAGCTGAATAAAGCTCAAATAATAAACAAAGATTAACTGAGAAAAATGAAGGCTATTTTTATAAAACAAGAAAACTTTAATCTTATATATTGAATATATGTATTTGCATAAAGAAAACCATAGAAAAACAGCAGTCCGGTTAACGGGGTTACATAAAAAGTTTGATGAATTAAATTATACTTAAGCTAATTTTATTTGCAAAATCCAGTAATGTCGATGTCTCATCAGTTGAAATGTAGATTCTCACTTGATGTTCCGCATTAAAAGATATTGAAAAAGTTTTGGAGGCATTTGAAGAAGCTCCACATCGATTTCAAGCAGCTCCAATACTTTGTTCATCGAAGGATAGTTTCGCAGGTTTCATCTGTGTATACAAAGAAAACTGTTATTGTCGTCTATCTCAGTATAACCTTTTCATCATCGGTAACATCTCCCAACCCTATATCTTCTCCTTGAGAATACTAACCATAATCTCATGAGGGGAAATATAATTATTTTCATATTGTCATAAATGATAACTTGTATTTCATACTTTTCATATTGTCATAAATGATTAACATTTTGCCCATAGTGTAGAGCGGGTTCTAATCAAAGTATGATTTATATATGTTTTAGGAACTCCAGCATTTCTTTAGGCTTTAGAGTTAGCCACTTGACAATATATAAGAGTTGGGAGGCATCGAGATTCGGTCCATTAATTTTCAATATATTCATTATTATTGTTTATATATAAGATTCACTCATTAGTATTGAAAGTTATACTTAAAAATGATGATTAAAAATATATTAGAAATAATAAACTGACAAATAAAAGAGAAAATCCTGAACGAGACGCCATCATCATCAAACCTCGAAGAGATCAAACTAAGAAAGGGTTAAATTGTTAATCGATTTCCTTGTACGAATAGTCAAGTGAAGTGTGTCAGTAAAAAAAAGCGTGCATCTTTGGTACACTTGAAAGGATGCTCTAGGATAAAAAGGTGTTGAGGTCATACTCTGTTTGAGTAAGGGATATGGTTTTGAAATGCATCATATATATTATGGCTGCTGCTTGTCATTATGCATGATGAATGCAAAAGACTTTTGGGGAACCCTAAAGAATTTTGTTCATGTTGATATATTAATTTCTTCTTACTCTTCTTCCGCCAAATGATTGTAGACCAAGAAGAAGCAACCGATATAAATGATTTTCAGTTATAACGTTTGGAAAGCAAATCCCATATCGACACATGTTTCTCCCAACCCTAAATTCATCAGCAGAAATTAAGTCTTGTTTGCTTAAAAAAAGGGGTCTTATTTGATTGTTTGGCGAAAACTTTTCGGGTCGAACAAGGTGCAAAAGAAATTAATTAGAATAATAGATGACTGCTTTATCATTTGTACGGCGACATGACTAAGTTCGATGCAAAACTAAATGTGTAAAGATTTGATAAGCATCAAATTTCCATTAACGGTCATGGCAAGAAGACCTAATTAGCAAGATTTTAAATTTTGCTCCCAAATCCAGTTCGAGTTGCACTGTATTTATTGTAAATGTAATAAAAATTATTTATATAAAAAATCATCACGATTAATTGTAATAATATCGATGATGAGAAAACTAAAATCGTAAAATAAAACGGCTAACTCATAGTACATTTCCATGCATGCATCAATTTGATTTAAAATTTTATTTGACCGCAAAACATTTTGCTGAATGCCCTTTGTTCTTGTTTGGGTAGATTTGTACGAAAGTTGGAATGCTAAACTCGAAGCCCCTATATATATATATATATATATATATATACATGAATTTGTCAGTTTCTCTTCATGTTTTTAATTTTCTCCAATTCTTTTTCATGAATAATTGTGGCATTTAAGTAAAGGGAATATATATATATATGATTTTGAAAAGAGGCTAGGCTGGTAGGGGCCTTGCCCCCCAATTCATCAAAATTCAATCAGGGAAATAACCTTTCTTGACTAAGAATTGTAAGGGAAAATTTTAGCTTGTCCCCAAACATTTTTAATTTTGACAATCTTAATACATTAATATGATTAATTGTGATTAATTTGTTGAACTTGTCAGTTTTAAACTTTATTATTGTAAATTTGGTTCTCATTTAATTTGTTACTTAATTAAAAATTACTATATTTATACAAAAAAAATTACTTTCTTAAATTAAAAAATTTCATTTCAACCAATAAAAAAGTCATGATTATGGTGTGTCGACTATATTTTCTTTGTATGATATAGCAGAAAACTAATTAAGAGAAATTGAATTATTATAATCTTTAGATAGGACTAACTATATAATAAAATTTTCTTTTTATACAATTTTTTAATTATATTATTTTTTTATGAGAATTACTTTAATAAGTCAAAATTACTATCTCATATATCATTTTTATTTTTACATTAATCATATTTATATTTAGCGGCTCTCCAAGATTAAATTTCTGGCTTTTCTTCTGATTTTGAAATATATATATATATATATATCCTATATCCATTTGTTTAAATCTATAAAAAGAAAAGTTCTTAAAATTAGGTGCATGCATTTCCTTGAAGAGCTTTGATGTTGCCTTTAAGCAAATGCATGGCATCTGGATGACATATACATATACATATATATATATATATATATCATTATATTATGTGGTGTTAGGCAGATTCACTTGAGTGGGTTCTTGACTAAATAATTTAATCTCTTCATGTAGTTAAAGGAAATTGTGAATAAACATCATGGGGCCTCTATAATTGCTCATTGCCTAGATTGCTTCATAGTTCATTATCCAGTACGTAGCTTCAAAAGTTGGCAATCAACACCTTACCTGATCAGTTGAATGAAACTAATTGAGGGGTTTCAAATCTTATACACCTCCATAATTATCAATGCTTTTATAATTCATTTATAGAATATAGAAGGAAGATATTAATGTTTTGTGTTCATATCAGAAGCCACTTCTATTAAATAGTTATTTGATCTGAAAATAACCCTAAACCATCAATAATGAAGTGCACAGGCGATACAATGTTATTATAACATAACATACTGAATCATTCAATTTTGATTGCACGTATAATATTATGTATATTACACTTTCTAGTTTATATTATAATAACACACGCAATACATACATGATCCAAATTTTACAAGTTACAATTACCAATTGGAACAAGGTTGCTCCGAAGCTTTTGATTAAATGAAGTCTAATGACGCACACATTCTTGCATATATATATATATATATATACACACACTCACACACACACACACAAATACATATATATGTAACCTTTAAAACTAGAATCAATCAGAAACCTTTTGAGGTACGGACATACAATTTTTTAGAAAAAAAGGACATCTAAAAGAGGTGCAAAAGGTTTAACGCTTTTAGCAATCCTTCAAGTGAAAAAACCACAACAAAATTCTTTCAAGGAGTTATTGTCAAATAGATAACGAAAATAATCAACCTAGAATTTTAATCTAATTGGCCTATGTAATCAATTTTAAAAGGTGAGACTCGAAAAATATGATATTCAAATTTTAATACCTCATAACTATTCTTCGTATCTCCAAATTACGATTTGCTACCTTTGCATAAAAACAAATTTATAAAAATGAAAATAAATTAAGAAGATAAGAAAGTTGGGCTTTTCGACCTCAACTTTATAAGCCCACAGACTGTCAAGGCCGGAGAATTAAGCCCATTTACCAACACTATACGTGCTTTCATATTTTTTACCCTCTGCTCGGCCGAAGCTTTCACACACACACACACACACACACACACACACACACACACACATATATATATATATATATATATATATATAAAATTTCAGTTTAGGCTTTTCCCGGTTCTAAACAAGAGGGGAGGAAAAAGAGCAAAAACAGAACTCTGAACTCTAACCAAAGAAGGAAAGCTGGAAGAAGAGAGAATCGCTTATCTAATTGAAAAATGCCCAGATATGCGCGTTATACGTCAAATCCACGCCCATGTTCTGACTCGCCTCCTTCCCATCTCTACTGTCTCCTTCCTTCTCTCGAAAATAGTTGGTTTTTATGCTCTTTCTCGCCATGGAGATGTCAATCATGCTCGCAAAGTTTTCGCTCAAACCCCGAACCCAAATATATTCTGTTGGAATTCCCTTATTCGGGGTTATTCTCTTATTGGAAGCCAATCGAAGGTGCCCATTTCTTTATATAAACAATTGGTCAGAAAAGGGTACCCTTCAGCTAATACTTTTACCCTGGCTTTTGTGCTTAAGGCTTGCTCAAATATTTTGGCTTTCGAAGAGGGTCAACAGCTTCATGCCCGTGTTTTTCGATCTGGGTTTGGCTCGAACCAGTTTGTGCAAACGGGGTTAGTGAATTTTTATGCGAAATGTGAGGATATTGGGCTCGCGGAGAAAGTGTTCGATGAAATTCACGAGAGAAATTTGGTAGCATGGAGTACGATGATAAGTGGTTATGCTATGATGGGATTGGTCAATGAGGCGTTTGATGCGTTTCGGGAAATGCAGAAGCAGGGTATTGTTCCTGATAAGGTTACGATGGTGAGTGTGATTTCTGCATGTGCCGTGGCAGGGGCATTGGGTATTGGTAGGTGGGTTCATGCATATATTGACAAGCAGATGATTGAGACTGATGTTATGCTTAGTACTGCACTAATTAACATGTATGGAAAGTGTGGGTGCATTGAAAAAGCAAAAGAAATTTTCAAGAGAATGCCTGTAAAAGACCAGAAAGCTTGGAGTTCAA
Organism: Adansonia rubrostipa; assembly: GCA_038381775.1. Classification (NCBI taxonomy): domain Eukaryota; kingdom Viridiplantae; phylum Streptophyta; class Magnoliopsida; order Malvales; family Malvaceae; genus Adansonia; species Adansonia rubrostipa. The sequence goes on from JBBYHM010000027.1 coordinate 9,557,089, forward strand.
TGATTGTTGGATTGGCGATTCATGGCTTAGCAGAAGAGGCTTTGGAAGCGTTTTCTAGGATGGAAGAATCAGAGGTATTTACATTGACGAATAGGATAAGCATCTTAGAGTTTAGACTCTTATAGCATTGCTTTCCTGAAGACAATATTATGATCCTTTGCATATATGCTCATGCTTGCATTAAGCTGGCTTGCCAGGATAAAATCATTGTTTAGTTAGTTATAGTTTTGACTGACAAAAAATCTAGTTGGTGATTCTTATTTTCTGCTTTCTTTTCCCAGGCTACACCAAGCCATGTTACCTTTGTTGGCGTTTTAACTGCTTGTGCCCATAGTGGACTAGTTTCTGAGGGTAGGAGATATTGGTCAAGGATGATTGAATTAGGAATCGAACCATCAATAGAGCATTATGGTTGTATGGTTGATCTTCTCTGCCGAGCCTGCCTTGTTGATGAGGCTTGCAATTTTGTTCAAACCATGCCTTTCACTCCCAATCCGGTAATTTGGCGAACATTACTAATTGGTTGCCAGAAGAATAAGATGTTGCATAAAGGTGAAATCGCGGCCGAACAACTTGTTGCATTAGAACCATTAAATACAGAGAACTATATACTGCTGTCAAATTTCTATGCATCAGTTTCACAGTGGGAGAAGATGAGCCATGTGAGAAAGATGATGAAGGAAAAGGGCATGAAGGGAGTGCCAGGGTGTGCTTCAATTGAAATTGATGGTTTTGTTCATGAATTTGTGATGGGAGACTGGTATCATCCCGAGGCAAAGGAGATAAGACAGGTTTTGAGGGTTATTTCTGAGCGAGTTAGTGATTCTGGGCATGAACCACATATTTCTGGTGTACTGCACAATGTCGATGATGAAGAGAAAGGAGTTTACCTGTGTGAGCATAGTGAGAGGCTTGCCATTGCTTATGGACTTTTGAAGACTAAAGCACCAGAGCCAATTAGAATAGTAAAGAATCTAAGAGTTTGTATCGATTGCCATGAAGTCACAAAGATCATCAGTAAAATCTATGAGCGTGAAATAATTGTTAGAGATCGAGTTCGGTTCCATAAGTTTGTAAATGGTACTTGCTCTTGCAGGGATTATTGGTGATTCTCCATTTCTTTTCTTTGATACCCTTGGTATTCTTGAATACCTTAGGTATGTTACCTTAAACATCGCATATGCCCAGGATCTCTAAACTTGTATTGTCATTAATGATTTTGGTGAAGGAAATGACAACAAGCAGTAAACAATGTTTTGTACTCAAGAATTGGATCCAGTGATTTCTGTGTTCAAGTATCTTAAGTGTCAATATCTTGGGCTTTCCTAAATCATCCTGACAATGTTTGAATTCGATATCCTTATTTTTCATTTTCTAATTTAAGTTTTACATAATAAACTTCAACTCTCAAAACATTTGAGTATTTAGCTGCCCACAGCCAATCTCTCTGAACTGTAAGTCTTTCTCATTTTAGCTATTAGCCTGCATGCATGAATGTCACAGCATCCACTGCGGTTTGGCTTTTGTTTCTTTTCCCAGAATCTGATTTCTCTGAAAGAAAATTTGTGTCGATGTGAATGAGTATTTGCCAGTATAGTAATTTTTACTTGGTTTTCAACTGAAAATCAGAGGCTTCTAGATAACAACTTTGCAAGATGAATATTTTGGATTAAACGACTTTTTTGATCATGCAGAGTGCAGATTTTATTCATCAATGATGTAAATGCCCATTTCCTTCTGTCGGAGACCTAAGCACGTTTGTGCATCACAGATTCATAATGGGATTTTTCAGGTAGTAACCCTCCCTACTCAACCATATATATGTGAATATGTATCATGAAACATCAGGGTGAGAATGTTATAACATGCATCTGCGTCTAATTCTCAGTACTAATGCTTACAAATCAATTTGCTCGTAAAATTTGGAAAAGATGGTAATTGCCAATATTGAGGTTGCCTGATTTTTTTTCTTTTCTTTTTTAATAATTGTGTTTGGTAAGACGGGAAGACAAAGGAAAAAGGGTGGAAAGAATAACTACTCTCCTACTTTTCTTTCGTTTGTATAACCGAATTAGGGGGGAAAAAGGGAAGGAAAATAAATGATATCTAGCAACTAATATCTGTGACATGTTATGACCTTTGTAATAAATGGATTTGCATTTTTTTTCTTTCTTCTTCAAATGAGGAAAAATACTCATCTTCCCAATAAATAAATATATGTGTGTGTGTGAGCGCACGCGTGTACATATATATATATATATAGATAGATAAGGAACAAGATTTTTTTTTTTTTTAAAAATAGGCAACTTTATTAAAGAGGAAGTGATAATAACAAGGTACCATATTATACATAAGAGCGAGCCTCTCTCACTCCCCATTTTTCCAGCATATTACACATCACCGAGACCAGACAGTCCTGAAATCCCACCATAATAATGATGCCATCTTAATATGATGCCAATAACCTGAAACTACTTAGACTCGAATCTCTATGGGCCATCTGTACATCTCCTCCTGTGGAACTGGCAGAGTCAGTGTCACCAATCCAGTCGCCAAGTTGTAGTTGAAGTTGGTCTCAGCATTGCCCACGCTACACTTCAATGGACGCTGAGAAGAGTAAGCACCAAACCTCCCACAGCCCCTAACTTTGAGGGTGATTGTTGCAGTTGTAGACCGATTGTCGCTGAGAGAAGTTGCCAGCTCTGAGTAAACCGCACCGTCAAAGAGCTCCGGCTTTTCATTGGATGCCATTTGCACTTCGAACTGCTCCACCGCACCACTGCCGTTGAACATGTCAAGCAGGCCTATCGGTGCGAATGAAATGTTCGCGGTTATCTCCTGCGATGTAGGAAAAGGCATTGAGTAAACCACCATTGTCAAATTAAGAAGGCAGCGTAAAAGCAAAGGAAAGAAACCTGAAAGAAACTAACCTTGACTGGACAGAAGTGGAATAGTTCATATTCAAGAACCTTAAGCGTTACTGGCACAGCAGCACCTTCAGGTAACCGTACGACCTCACCTGAAATTCAAAAGGCATTATTTAACATTTTCAAAGTTCGAATTCTTTTGAGTAAATGCATCATACATACAAACATCCGTATAAATCCATTGGCACTCATCACCTTACAAAGTGCAATGGCTATCGGGACATCTATTTAGATCAATGTACTTTAAGCGGCATATCAAAGACGGGAGACAGAGAAAATAGTTACCGGATCTATGAGCATAAACCAGAGTCTCCCCATTCCATTCTGCACCAGCAATCTGAGCGATTGAATCAACATCATTGGCACAAACAGAGCCCGTAAGGGTACCAGGTGATGCATCATGAATGCGGGTTTTCTTGGTAATCTTGCACCAACCAGCACCTTGGCAGTTGAAAACACCCACCACACCAGAGCATTTGTTGACATTCCATATCTTGAGCAAGCTACAAAATAGAATTCTGTTGGTAAAGCTGCATAACTAAACACACAGGGTTTCCAACAAGCAATGAGAAAGAACGCCACATACCTAACCCCATCCCTAGCCGGATCAGCAAACAGACAGTCATATGTAGGCCTGCCGGGCAGTTGGGCACGGAGAACTGATCCATCAGGAAGGACCAGCTTCTTTAAGAGTTCAAAGTTGTGGTTGCCAGGCTTATCACTGCATAAAACAACACAAATACAAAAATAAATGTTAGAAAATTGTTACCCTCGTCATTAGGATTGGCATATATTATAAAAATTAAAAACCAACTTCAGCATAACTATACCTGGCATAGATAGCACACCCACCAATTGCACGAGCAGCAGCATGGTATTCTGCGGCAGGGTGTAAGCTCTGCAAAGTGCAAACCATCAATTTTATGACCAGTGCCACATGTAACCTCATTTTGACCTTTTTTAGTGAATATGAAATTAATGTCTACCATTATCATTGCGAAATAAGGTCATAATTCACCCCCCACTTTTTCTCAGCAAGAATATTGACCGACCTTATGAAAGATGCTCATTGTAGCCAACTTTAGGAAAACTACGGATGGCTTAAGGAACATAAAACGCTTATTTTTACTTACATGGAACATATCCCAGTCAGGTTGCATAAATTCTCCAAGGAAAAGAGTGTTGTAAGCCACGGAGGAAATGTGGATAGTGTGCGAAGCAGGGTCTCGAGGATAAAAGTCATCAGAAGCTCTAACAACAGCAGTATTCTTGGTGCTGTAGATTCCATCAGTGTTATGACACATGCATGCTATGCATCCATTCTCATGGAAGTTTCGGGCAATTGAGGCTTCAAGGGCCTGGATATAACTGCGGGTAAGAGATACTCTACCACCATGTCCAGCACCAAGGGTCTCAATAATGTTTTGCACATCAACCTTCACCCCATCAACTCCACATGAAGCCAGATAGGCATGAAGCTCATTGTAGAAATTGAAAACCTTCTTTGGATGCACCAAACCCAGGCCATGAACAGCCAGGCTGTCCATAACTATGTCTGGTTGGTTGCCCATCACACCTGGGGACTGAACAGGATATGCCAATGCTGTATCATAATGTTCCATACCAACAGCCGCAGGCTTGACTCCACCCCAATAACCAGCCAACGCATGCCACACATATACATACCTACAAGTGAAGACAAAATGTTACATGTATAGAAGTTACATTATTTAGAGAGAATTACGGAAATAAACTTCCAACAATAAGATCCATCTTATAGATGACAAATAACTACAAGCAGACTTTCTTTACTCAAATTTACTACTAGCAGCCAACATAAATTTGCTGTTTTGATTCAAGAAGAAGATGTTCCAAATGAAAGGGTTTAATGTTTTCACGTATATGATGGATAAGTTTGCATTGCAATGTGCGTCGAGTCTAATTTGTTCACTTTCTTTCAAGTTTAGAGTTTTTGGATTTGCAAAATGGCTAATTAAACCAGAAAATGAATTTGTTTGTCAATACAGTCCTGCTCAAACCAAAGAGAGCTGCAGTTGGTAACAAGAAGATCATCCATATGAAATCAGCTTAATAATAAATTTTATTGAAATTGGTTAATTACTCATCGTCTAATTGAAGAAGCTAATTAATTGCTTCTAATGAAAAAATGGAATTCGATTGAGAGGAAGATATCAGCAAAGCATGTATGACAGTCTTTTTGCTTTCATAAGAGTTCATAATAGAATGCGCCACAACATGCTGATAAACACTAAGAACCAGAATAACTTGGACCACTTACTTCACATTGTGTTGCTGCTTTGCTTCATCTACAACATGTTTTAGGCCCGAGATCTGTTCATTGTTTTGGCCATTCTTCTGGAATTTCGCATTCTCTTTAATCCCAGTCAACCTAGTCGCAAACCTGCAATAAATAATTTGACATCATATCTAGTTGCAATTTTAGTAATACTCATGGTTAAGTGTGCAAGATCTCCCCCCCCCCCCCCCCCCAAAAAAAAAAATTGACTGAAAGTAAAAAGAACAAAAAAAACTCAGAAACCAAAGAAGACAAAATATGCCATCTACCAAGTTAAACGCTCCATGTCACATGCGTTGAAGTATTAAGACAACTAAAATCCAAAAGTGAAAACCGAATTCTGACATAAACAAGGACTACACTGAAGTAAAACAGAATATTAAAAGGAATAGAGACAACCTAATGGGATTCACCAGATTTTTATATCTAACATATAGTGATATAATGGTCCAATCATTAAGGCATGCAAAAATATCCACTAAAGACTCAATATTTAAGATATTTAATCCTCTCCAATTCATTGGACGAAAGTAAGCTGCCCTTATTTACCCGGTTACTCCACCCTGACCATAGGTTGTGGATGAATTAATCAATTTCTAAAAGAGCCTACTTTTACCGCTAAACAAAGCTTCGCTATAAAAATAAAGAGGGTAATTGTCAGAAAAAATAAAAATTCAGACAAACAAGGTCTTTCCGTGCTCATATGAGACACTTGTGCCAACTAACGACAATTATTATTATTATTATTATTATTATCTTTCAGCTGTGTGTGTGTGTGTGCGCGTGTGTGTGTGAGAGAGAGAGAGAGAGAGAGATCTTACTGTGCCCCTTCTTGTACTACACAATCACTGTCCTTGGGCTTATTCTCAATCTGCTGCCAACCATCGTCTATGATCAAAAAACGTGGTGGAGTCCCACCCTCTGATAGACTGCAATTAAAGACAAAAAGAACTCAGTGGCAACCATCTTCTCATGATCATAGCATTTTTCTTTCCTTGTTCAACATATGACTAGGTCACTTTCTATAATTTCTATTACCTTTTAAGGCCTTCCTCAACTCCCTCTGAGGTGACATCGGTGTAGAAAGCATCCCATGTGCACCAGCCAAACCAATCAAGAAATGAAGGCAACTATTCACAACAAATGCAACAATTTTTGGAAAGATTCATAGGAACATTCTTAGCTACGTCAAAAACCAATTTAAAAGCATGTATTCTGCAAAATAAAAGAAAAGCAAGGAAGGTAAACATTGACGTAAGTAATGATACCTTCTTCTTCTCTCGCTGGAGGAAAGTTTGCATGTGTTTCTCTACAGCCCTGTTCACAAGCCAAGAAATATTACAGTACTCATTCAGCATTCATTCAAATGACGAGAAGCAAAATATGTTTAGGAAATCAAATCAAAGTCTTGAGATATGATCGTGATTTGTCTAATAATTTCCAGGGAAAGAAAACATGGACAAAATTGTTTCAAAAATCACCAATTAGAATAAATAATAGAAATTGTGAAAAAAAAAATTGCATAAAGAAGTTCTACTCACTTTACAGCCTGGTTGATAACTTCAAACGGATTGGTCCCGGCATGCATGTAGACAAGGTAAAGGCCTTGGTTTGTTTCAACAGTGTTATCTCCTGCAAAACCAAATCACCCACAACAAAAAACAAGTCGTTTCGGTTCTTCTGAACTCGATCCTTTCATTCTCTTTTCTTCACAAAATGCTATATATGCCATTAATCTTGATTTATTGGGATGGCAGTCATTCATGGCTTCTCCACCCTTGTTGCTCAAATTAAAGACAACACCCCACGTTTGATGTTTTTATATAGTTTGACTGCATCATTAATGGTTGATAAGATGGGACTGAAGGGTTTGCCTTTATGCAATTGAACAATAGACAGGACACGTATAGCCAATGCCAGATACTTTTGAATGCCATAAGCTACTCACCACTCTCAAGGCATATCTCAATCTCATTCTTGTCATTGCCTTGCAGAACAGCACGGAACTGGCCTTCAAGAAGTGGGAGGAAAACAGAGTAGATTGTTGGGGCATTAGGATCATCTTCTTCCTTGCTTTCCACGAGCATGAATTGAGTCTCCAAAGGGACATCTTTCCCACATGTTCCCATTCTCTGAGTCATCCACCATAGTTTGAATCGGAAACAACACATGAACCGGAGACCCCTTTACAGGAAAAAAAAAAAAAAAAGCACAAGTCATGACTTTGGCAACTCCTCCACACCATAATCATATAGAATTTTTTTAGTTTTTATAAGCTTTCAGTATACATATATGTCAGATTAAACAACAATCGCAGGCCAAATATTCCTAATAAGTATGGCAGGTTGTATAATCCAACGAACATGAACATGTAAACGTAATTTAAAATATTTTAAACATGACGTATACCAATAAAATCGAATCAATACTTAAAAAAAATAAGTTACAAGACTCTATATTTGAAATTACTGCATATTCATATCATTCATTAGTTTCCAAGTTGTGAAGAAATAGATCCAAATGAATCTTCGTCTAAACATCTATAGAGATAAGAAGATTGAAAAGTAAAAAAAGCAGAGGTGGAATCTTTTAAGGCGACAATCATTAACATGAGAAGCTCTATAATTTTAGTTATTAAGAATTGAAATCAACCGTCTCTCTCATGTTTAGTTTATAGCTGAGGAATATATGTTGGCAAAAAAAAAAAAAAAAATTGAACAACCAATTGTAAAGGAAAATTCACTAATTTGTTAAATCTCAAATGTAATATGGTAAGAAATTTCTTCACAATAATACAATACTGAAACATATATATAGAATATATATGTTCTTTAAAGACAAACATTATCCCAAGTAATAAAAAGCAGTTATATATGTCAAAATTGGAGGACAATACGAAGTTAAAACAGGAGAAAGTGCTTACTCTAGAACTCCTAAAGGAAAGACATGAAGGCTTTTGCTACCAGAAGCAGTAGCACCAATAAAAGAACCACCAGCAAGTCCAACACAGGATCCTGGAGTCAAAACGATGTTGTCTGGCACTCCAGTGAGGATGGTCTTTCCATGAACCAAAAGGTTCCCATCGTTGATAGAAATTCTTGGTGTGACTGTCATTGTCGATGATGAGCGCACCTGATAACTGTCACACAACATATCAAACAACCTCAATGACAATGAACAGAACATATTTACATTAGCTTAGAAACAACGTTCGATCAAACTAGGAACTAAACTACGTAAAAACTAAAGGCCAACCATTTGCAGATAAAAAAAGACAAAAAAAATATGGGCAAGGCAGGTTCTAAAATTTGACCGATGGGCTTAAAATATCTTGTAAAGCTTAGGCTTTTAGGAAGAACACTTCCAGTGCCACGAGATTTCCATGAAGAAAGTATCCGTTCCAATTGCTCGACTGATGTTGTCCTTTTAACATTTTCATTTTTCGCACCTAATCGCTGAATAGGCACTATTTTTGAGGCTTTATTATATTACTTTACTTTTTTTAATCCCAAAATAGGCTCATTCCGATTAATTCCTGAAATGTCTAACACATGTTGGGAAATGGCCCCCCAATTAAACTAAATTTATCAAAGAAAATTAATCATTTTTAAATAATTTATATTTTCATTTAAATTAATTAAATTAAATTAATAAGTAAATCATATTTAAATAATAATAATATCATAAATTGTAAAGTAAAGTTAATCATGATAATACGTTATAAAATTAAATATCATAATATTTAAATAAAAAACTTAATCTTTCTAACAAATTTTAACTTTTACAAAAAAACAAATGTAATTACAACAAAAATAAATTTAATCACAATAAATTATAATAAATTATAAAATTAAATATCAAATTATTTAAATAAAAAAACCTAAATCATACCATAATCTTTTTTAAAAATTTTAACTTCTACAAAAAAATTTATTCACAACAAAAATAAATTTCATAATGATAATAAATTATAAAACTAATTATATTTTAATATTTCAAATAAATTTTTACAAATAAAAATTAACCATAACTTTAAAAAATTATATGAAAAATTATCGAAAACTCTAAATACAAACATCTGAAGCCGAAAATTTATTCTTCTCCTCGTCCACTCATAACGACGAGGAAAAGAGCCTGGCGCAGCTCCTCATAAGGAGGAGCTCCAACCGAGAGCTCCTCCACGAATAATTTTAAAGGGTTCACGGTACTGAACAAGGTCATGAACCCTGCCAAGTCACTCCCTCCATTATTGGGGGGGATTCATTGAGGACCACGAGCCTTACCCCCCACTTCCCCAAGAATTTTACGGGGAGGGGATTCACAGGGTTACAGACCCTGCCAAAATGGCGGGTCTCATGACCCTGTTAAGAGGGTGCATTGAAAACTCGCCTCTTCAATGGGCGAGTTCCCACCCTTTAAGTTGGGAGCCCGTCATATGCCAAAAATTAATATATTTTGAAAATTAATTTAGAAAATATTTATTTTTATAATTAAAAAAATTATTATTAATATAAAAAAAGTCGATTTTTGAACCCATAAAAAATTATAAAAAATGAGTCTGAAAAAAAAAATTGAGAAATGCTAAAAATCCATTTTTCTTTTATTTGTTGAAACAAGAGAAAACCAGCGGGCTGTCTCACTTTTTTTTTTTTTTCCTCTTTGTATTAGTTTTCTTGTTTCCTGGGAAAAAAAATATATTATCTCCATGGAGACGAATGAGAAAGAGAAGCTATTAGATTTTTATTTTCAGGGATGTTTAACTTTTCGTTCTCCGAAGAAAATTTTGGTTTTTTTATTTTATTTTTTTTTATGGAAGGAATAAACCAACTACTTTTGGTTATTATTATTAACTTTAAGGAGGGTTAATTGAAAATCATAAAAAAAAAAAAAAAAGGGGAAATTTTGGATATTCACAGAAAATAAAACAACACTAAGGGAAAAGGAAAGGCTGCCGGAGGACCACAACAATCTTTTCCGGCTCCAAATAAATCTCTTTTAAAAAAAAAAGGAAAAATTCTTAATTTTTTACTTCCAAAAATTGATTTTCTTGCTTTTTTTTTTTTTTAAAAAAAAAAGATACGTAAAGGAAAAATTGTGCGGTTAGAGTTAAGAGCAGGTTTGGATCGATTCAAGAGAAGAAGTAGCTCAAATAAGCTCCAAAATCTTCACGATTAATACAGCGAGAGAGGGGGAAAAAGGATGAATTTTGAAATAAATAGAGATTTAGAATTAGATTTTGCCAAATTTTATCTCTGCAAGAGTATGTCCTTAACCAAGGAATTCGAGTTCTAGTTGAGATTTACATCGTCGGCGATAGCGAGTCTGTCCAAATTATTAAATTGTTATTACTCTTCAGTAAGCGTCGTTTGACGCAGATCTACACCGTTAATCAGAGATTTCGGCTCTAACTCCGCACTCATCTTCGCACAATTTTCCTCCTAGAACCAAAGCGGAAGCTTAACAACTCCATCAAAGTCTCAAAATTTAAAAAACATAAGTAATAAATGATCATCAGCTTAGAAAAACTCTATATTAAGCCTTATATCATTTCATCATCTCCATGATCTCCACCCTACGCAAAAGAATTGTAAGAAATTCAAATCCATCAATCATAGTCCATCAAAGAACTCACTTGAAAAAGCTTTTTTTAAAAAAAAAAACAATTTACTCAAAAATTCAGCCTAACTACTACTTCACAGTTCAGATTCGCAGTTCGGATTTGACAGCCCAAATAAACTCACCGGTAACTAGCTAGCTCCTTAGGCCGCCGAAAGGGCTCAAACTCGTCTAGCTTTAAAATTAAACTTCGAGAGAGTGAGAGCGAGGAAACGCCAATTAAAAAAAAAAAAAAAAAAAGAAAGAAAAACTCCGCAGAAGCGCACTCCAACCAAGGGAATGCCTCCTGTAGAGGCCGAGAAAACGCAAAATAAGGTAGGAACGCTCACTGATTCCTTGTTTCCTCAGTGCCCGTGAAGTTGGGTTTATATATCCAATCACCGGAGTTAAACATCGAGCAACTCTCACTTACTGGACCACTCCAGATATTGCCACGTGGAATATCATATTTCATTTTATCCTATTTTTATTAAGATATTTTTTCTTTACATTATATGTAATAAAATTAGTAGAGTTCACAAATAAAATTAGTAAATTAATGTATATTTTAAATAATAAAAATAGATGAAATAGATGATAGTCACTAAAATAATTCGGATATTGGATTCGATTTAATGTTATAAGTGTGAGTTTTTTTTAGATCGAATATGAAAACAAAACGAATGCGAAAATTTTAATTAAAATTAGATCTAAAATGAATTTCGAGTAAATGTAGATTACTATCAACACAAAGTAAAAATCTCCTTGTCCGTTGCCATTGCCAACCATAATTTTTAATTCGTTTACTAAATTAAGAAAAAAAAAACATTGCAAATATATAAGAACGAAAATGATGATGAAAATAAAAACTATTTAGTCTCCAAAGTTGAAACCCATAAGAAATATGGAATATGATCTTTTCGGAATACGTCTCCTTTCATCACTTATCTGTCAAAACAATTTTACAGGTCATGCATGATGCGAAACTCGCTTTTTTCTTCTATAAAAAATTGTGTGAGCCAAAAGGTTGGAGAAATTTACTTGATACCTCTTTTCTCTCCGAATTTCGATATATGTAATATATAAAGTATTATGTATTCTCGACAATCGTCTCCTTATCATTTATGGATCAACTTGTTAAGAAACGGACACTTGGGAACTTGCTCAATTTCAGAAAATTGGGGTGTTTTCATTAAAAAGAAAAAGAAGTAAAACTAGAAAACAAAAACTTGTGTTTAGAAGAAATTTTCCATTTTTCGGTGTTTAGATTAGAGGCAGGTAACCAACCTTTTTGCTATAGGGCTTTCCAGAAAATGCCCTGCTGGCCACCTCATTTCACGCGGTCTCCATCAGATCCAGCCAATGGAGGAACAGAAGCGGTGGCAATTGTTATTGGCTATGGTTGTGGCCAGCTAGCGGATGCCATGAATTTGACAGTGTATAAAATTTACAACGCCAAGAAGGCAAAGCACTGCACCCTTCGCCTCGAGAAACTTCAAGGCTCGTAAGTCATTACCAAAGATGAAGAAAAGCCCAAATTTTTTTTATTTTTAATTTTTAATAAACTTTTGATTAATAAAAATGGGAATGATCAACACATTGCTCGATCATATGTAGAGATTGTAGATTCGAAATTATAACATCAACAAATTAATGCCATCACATTTAACTTAGATCAAAATATTCCATTTAATTCTATACATATTACCGAAAGATGGAAATTTGATTTAACATTAAGACAACCACGCTAGTTCTTACATACTAAAAACTATTCCCATGTGCTATTTTTTTTGGCATATGAAGTTAGTATTGAATTATATTCATTAAAATTAAGACAGTAACATTTTATATTTACAGATTACATGACTATTTATAGGGATAGCGGAGCGACCCAAAACAAACACACAACAAGCAAGAAATAAAACCACACAATAAACAAGAAACAAAACAACATAAATTTTAACGTGGTATAGCCTCAGCTACTTATGTCCATACCCAAAAAGGGTGGAAAAATTTGCCACTAAAAAGAAAGAATTGCAACTTATAATTTTTACACAGATAAAATTAAAAAAAAAATCCTCCTCATAAAGATTACAACTCACCACAAAAATATCCTAATACAACTTTCTCTACTATATAGAATCTTTCTTTTATAAGTGGTTCATAATTACCAAAAAACCAAAGACCTTATTTATAACAAAGCACTTACTTTTGCCTAACATAACTAGGCAATGTGTACTATAGACTCAAAGGTAAACTCTTACTTTGGCCTCTCATAATTAGGAATGTGGGATTTTGGACTCTATACTTCAACAAATTCTCTCTTGACTCAAAATCACCAATTACTTTAATATTTTTTTAGAATTGAACTCTCTTATCAATCTTCTTTCGTACTTTGTTACATTCAGGCTTGCTCTTCATGGAATAGTCTTCCAAGTAACAAATGTTCTTTTTGCCTTTTCTGCCTTGTAGAACCAAGCGATTTCCCTTGTACACTTTGCATGTCTTTCCAATTCCCACATACTTACATCCATGTGACATCATCTCTCCCAATTAAATAATATTGATATTGGCAATAGGCATATACATTACATTGGAAATATCTTGGATTTTACCATTGTTGAGCTTCAGGCGAACTATTCCCATGCCTTTAACTTTCAACTTCATTTTTTTTTTCCAACATTGATTCAACCAAAATCTCTATCCTTTTGTAAAGTAGTAAACATGGCTTGATCCTTACACACATGTATATCGGTGGTAGCATCCAACATCCATTTAGAATGATTCTCAACAGAATCATTACTATCTACGTAAAGCAAATCAACATGATCATCAGTTTTAACTACATTAGATGATGTCTTCACGTTCCCTTTTAACAACTTTAGACTCTTCAAATCTTTTTGCATCTGCGAACATTAAGACTGAAAGTGCCTAGGCTTTTCATAATAGTAGCACTTCTCATCACTATAATCTCTCCCTCTAGACTTTTCTCATTGTCTGATTTTACCACGAAAAGTGTTTTTTTCCCTTTTAGCATTTCTCCACAACTAGTATATTTCCACTTTTATTGGCATGATCCCCTTTATGCATTCTTTGATCTTCCCTCAAGACTGTGATCACGTCATCTAGCTTAGTAGTTTTTTTGCTAATCAATAGCGATCTCACCAATGATCTATAGATAGAGGCAATGAAGCTAATAAAATAATTACTTGATCTTCATCACCTAGCTTCTCTCTTATGTTCAACAATTGGCAAACTAGGTGATTAAACTTATTAATATGATCATGTAGATTGCCTCCTTCTTTAATTCTCAGTGTGTACAAATCTATCTTTAGACACAAGTGATTGGTTAGTGACTTTGGTGCATAAATCTCCTTCAACTTTTTTCAGATTCCTATACGTGTTTTCTCATTGAACACATTATACTTAATTAAAGGAGCATGAGCTACCTGATTGTGCTTGTAGCTTTTCTCTGTATAGATTGCCACTCACTTTCTTTAATATCTTCAAGTTTTATTTCATCCAAAGTAGCATTAAGACCTTGTTGCATCGAAAGATCTTGTATTTTGCACTGCCATAAAGTGAAGTTGATGTTCCCATCAAAGATCCGAATTTCAAACTTCATTGCACTAGCCATAGTGTAATGAAACTCCTCTCTTGAACCAAAGGCTCAAGACTCGTCCCTCGAATCAAAAGCTCTGATACTAGTTGTTAGGATAGCATAGCGAACACAACAAGTAAGAAACAAAACAATAAAAATTTTATTGTATGGCCTTAACAACCTATATCCATAACCTAAGAAAGGTAGAAAAATTCTCCACTAAAAAAACTATAACTTGTAACTTTTGCATAAATAAAGTTACAGAAAACCCTCCTCACATATTTTATCACTCATCACAAAACATCCTAATCAACTCTCTCTAGTATATATAGTCTTTTCTTTCACAAGTGGTACATCATTCCTAAAAGACCAAAGCCTTTGTTTATAACAAAACACTTACTTTAGCCTAAAATAACTAGGTAATCTGGGATATAGACTCAAAACTAAACAAACCCTCATTTATATGTAAACACTTACTTTGCCTTACATAATTAGGCAACGTGAGATTTTGGACTCAATACATCAACATTATTAGTAAAAATTTATATATATTAATGTATATATAAAAATTATTCCAATATGTTATCAATTTGATTAAAAAATATATACTACTATATGCAGCCAAATCTTTTTATTCTAATAATTCAAGCCTTTAGTTCTTATGAAATAATAGTACGAGTATTTAGGCTAAAGTGACCAAAAAAAATGGAAATTTATTTAATTTATATATTTTTATTATACCCTAAATAAGCCAATAACATGTAATTTGAACTTAAATAAATTCTTAACTTTTAAACTCAAATAAATTGTAACTTGAATCATCTTTTTTCTTGTATGAGATAAGAAATTATATTGATATAAATTAAAAATAAATACATATTTGGTTTAGAGGGATTCATAGGCTAGGGTGGGTCGCAACCTAAAAATTTTTTATTTCTTTACCCAAGCTTAGGTCATGTTGGCAGGCCTAAAAGCTTAATAATTATTTAAAATCATATTAAAAATATTTTATATTAATATTTATAATTACATTTAAATAAACAATTATTTTTATTACTTAAATAGTTATCTATGTGAAGCTAGAGCGAAATACAAAACTTTTATCCAAGCTCAATCCAATATGAATTAAGTCTATCAAGCAAAATGTCTTATCCAATTACACAAGTCTAATTTAAATATAATAAAAATATATAAACTTATTTAAAAATATAGATACTTTTTTAATATTTTAGCACAAATAATAATTAATTTGCTTCATAGATAATGCAAACAACCAAAAAAAGTCATATTTTTAAATTTATATTGATCGAAAAAATTACATTTAAAGAAAAAGTAGCAATGTTAAGTTAAATGTTTGTTGAAATTATGCACTAAAAAATAAAAATCACTTAATACTATCACTAATTAAATAACAGTGTAATAAATATACGAATAGTAACAAATATGAAAATTCATAGAAACAGAAAATATTATTTTTATTTAAACAAAATTATCAGATTGAGTTACTGTTTAAAATTTATGACTTTAAGACATTTATTGTCTATCCATTATGCTCTGACAGATTTGTTGCAATTTGTCTTCCAAATTTTTTCAATCTTATTGCAGTAGAAAGCACAAAAACGACAACTACAGGAATATATAGGGGTAAAATATATCTCTCTTGGTTATTTATGGCATATCCGAAAAGGAAAATTCTTTTCCCTAAGGAATCTGTTTTTCAAACCAACATTCAAAACAGAAGAAGACAAAATCAATTTAAAACGGTTTTAGACAAACTGTTTCAAATTGAACCAATCATTTTAACATGTTCAAATTTGAACAATAATAATGATTTGAACATGTTAAAAAATTAGTAAAAACTGTACAAATAAGACAACTATATGTCTTAATTCGAACAACGGTTCGAGCTTATCTTAATTGAAAAAATTAGTTTCGAGTTAGGGCTTAAATAGATAAGGCACACCTAAGTCTGGACCAATTTTATTTCTTTTCGGGTGAATATAATAAGATTAATTTTTTATTTAATATGGATATAATGGTGTATTTTAATTTTGCAACATGCTTCTACGAACCTATATCATATTTATACACAAAAAAACATTAATATCCAACAACGTAAACTATTGTTACTGAAAAATTACATCAAACTTCATTTGTTTTATCTAAGAAAGTACTTCTAAAAAATGACCAAAAAACATTTCAAGAGTTAACAATTTGAAAGGATAATATGATACCCAAAAGAAATTTAAAAGAAGAAAGTAAAATACCAACAAAAGATAAGCAAACAATCACAACCATATTCATTCTCGAAGAACTAATTTTATTTTATTTTATTAAAAAAATCCTTAAAAAAGGCTAAAACATGAACAGCGTGGTCAAGTTGAACACGAAATTTAAGAGCAAAAGATTAAATTTAAAATTTAATTTAATTAATTTATGTAATTATATTTAATATTTAATATTTAATATTTTTTCCTTGAAATTATGGAGTCGATTGTAAAAAAAAAAAAATGAGAGGTAAAATAATAAGGATGGAGATGGGGCGCATCAGATGCAAGTGTTGGTCCACTCACAACTCATCACGATAAAATCCACGTCAGATATGAGTCGAAATTATCGTTGTGTGCTCCTATTCTCGACGTCAGCTGCAGATCTGAACAGAAAATAGATTTGGACAGGTGGGTCCCTAAGTTTCCTAATTTTACTTATTTATTTTTTTAATTTAAGAATCTTTTTCAACGTTCAGTGTTTTAATTGGGTCCCAGACACGTCACTCTGACTCTGATTCCATCTTTAGTTTAAGATTTTTGGAGTGGGTTATTGTTAAAGAAATATTAATTAATATCGATATCGGTTAAATTTACGTAAAATATGATTAATAAATATAAAAAATTTATAATTATAATTAAATAATTTTTAACTTATGTTAATAAATTTATTATCTATACTAATTATGAAAGAATTATCAAAATTTAATGTCAAGAGTTAAATGATATTAATTTAACTGATAAATTTATAAAAAAAGATCTATAAATTTACGAGATCAAATAAAAAATAGATATAATTATTTTTTAAATTATTATTTTAAAAAATATTCATAAAAAACTACCCACTTATTTACGAAAAGAATTCTCATTTATTCTTAAAAATTACCCACTTATTTTTTTAAGAAAAAACTTTCAATATATTCTTAAAAATTATCCACTTATTTTTTAAAACACCATCATATTTAATTTGTCAAATATATATTATAATAAGGTACCTACTAATTGGCTAAATTTTTGCTGACATGGATGTCACATGGACACCTTTTCCTAATGACATATAGGATTAATAAAAATAAATTATATCATATCAACTTATTAAATCTCAACATTTAAACTGAAAACAATAAAAATATTTATCCAAAATTTCAATTTTTTACTTAAGAAACCTTATTTATTTGTCCTTATGTATAGAATATCTAATCTCTTAATTAATTTTCAAATATACCGTATTTAAATTAAAAAAAATGTTTTTTATAAAATTCTAAATATTAACAAAAATGATCAAGATATTTATCTAAAAAATTCAAAAACAATCAAATGTTCTAAGATGTATATTTCAAATTTTTAACTCAAGATGTAATGTAAAGAAAACAATATATATATATATATATATATATATATATATATATATATATTTACCAGAGTGGAAATCAAATCCAATGACCATTATTAATTTTTTTTTAACTCAATACTTTTTTAGTAAAAATTATATTACTTATTAAAATAAAAAACTGAAGAATGTAATAAACTATTTAAGATATTTATATTTTTTCCTCAATTATTCATTTTTTGTTAAAATTAAAATAAATTTTAGTCTCTGTATCATGGTAAGTTTTTAATTAAAAATCTAAAAATTTCATATTAATATATAATACATAACCATGATTTTAATATTACAATTTATTCCTTATATCATTAATTCTCTATAAAAATAATTCAAGAGTAGTTTTTTATAGTAAAAAAATTGGTGAATAACATAATTCGCTTTTAAAAGCAATATAATTAAATATATATATAATTTATTAAAAAATTGTTATGGTTACACAAGGCTACCGATTTAATTGCAAAAAAGAGTTCTTAAGTAGTTAAACTACTATTTAACTTAAATATCTTCAAATTATCTTGATTTATTTACAGATAAAATTTTTAACATAAAATTATATAATACATAAAAATTATGAAGAAAATAATAAATTAAGTTATCAATAATTATATTTAATATATTATCATTACTTTAAATAATATATTAATTAACTTTATAAAATATTTTTAAAACATTCATTAACAAAATAGGTCAGATTGTGCATTTGTCTCTCTAAATTTTAATTAATTTTTTTTATTTAGTTCCTTTATAATAATTTAGCCAATTTGAATCCATGTACTTTCATTAATCTGTAAATTAATGACAAAGTTTATAATTTATGGTTAACTTTTTAGTTTTATTTTTTTATCATTTTGACATGACAATTGATAACGATGATATAGCATGACTAGAATTGAAGAAAATGGGTCGAATTGTACATGCAATATTTGCACTTTTAAAAATATGAATTTAATTATTTTATAATAATTCTATAAATCGAGTCTCCATACTCATTAAATTTTTTAACTTTAGTTTAATTATTGATAATATTAAATTTTTTTATTAACTTTTTGATTTTGGTTGCATCAAATCAAATTCGTGAATAAATTTTTGTAAGAGAAATAAAGAATGAAAACATTCTTTTAAAAAAATATATGCGAGCTTAATTTATACGAATTATATGTAAAAGATTAAATTCAAATTTTTAATAAAATATCAAGATTAAATGTATAATTTAATTGATTTTCTTTATTTCAAATCAACTCGTGTTATCATTAGAGTCAAATATCATATTGAAAAGCTAGGCTAAAAGCTATGTTAAAAGGTTAATAACAAATTATAAATATTATCAACTTATTCAATTTATAGATTAATAAAAATACATAACTTTAATTTAAATAAATTATTTTAAAAGACTAAATTTAAAATTTGATTTAAGTATAATATCGAATGGACAACTTAACCGACAAAATATCTTTAAAAATATTGCAAGAAGCCAAGTTGATGGATTAATGGAAGAGGAGTAGGTCAATCAATCGTAGTGATTGTCAATTGGCCATTGGCAATGGCCACAGTGATGAGTCAATTATTAGAAAGTCGATATGGTTTTGCATCATTAATTCCCTGCAAGTCTAGTCATCCAAGAGTCAGATAATCAAAATAAGCCACCATTTGTCTACTCAATGAAAATGACTCTCTTTTCAACCCAAGTAATAAAATCTTCTATCCCTCCCTCTCATTCCAAAAATTATCTCCCACCTATCTACTTTATTTTTTTCCTCTTGGATGTGCTTTAATTATTGGTTGGAATTTAAACACATAAATAATGGTAACATATGTATGAAAATAACATAAATTTTATGCTTTTTTTTCTGACTATTAAAATTGGTAATTTCGAAAATTTTAATGATACCCCTTTTTTCCCCTTATTTTATGTGTTATGAATTATGATCTCTTGAAATTTTGAAATATAATATGATATTGTGTTTACATAAATTATATAGTATTTGTTTTATTAATAATAAAAATGATACTCAAATAATAATTAAATGTTCAAATTAGTATCTAAACTTTGAAAAGAAATTAAAGTGGTATTTGGAATAATAAAATATTAATAAATTAGGGACTGGAATTAAGTCAAAAGTGATGAAAGTTTTCATTCAATACAAAGAAAATATGTATAATACCACATATAAAATTAATTTTCAATCTTACAAAAATATTTTATGTTAACATACTTGTGACATATTATTATTGATCCAAAAAATTTGAGTGAATATTATCTTTCCAAGAAAAACATTACATTTGTTTAAAAAAAAAAAGACATTTAGCTCTTCTCTAATAGAATAGAAACATATATCTTTCTCCACAAAAATCAAAGTTACTAGCTAGTTGGCGAAACTGTTTCATAAAAGATCCCTAATTTAAGCTCCCTTAGTTTTTGTTTTATTTACGGAGAAATGTAAATTAGTGTTTGTTGAGAAAATAACGTAGATGAGTAGACAGAAAAATGAAATCAAAACTTTGAAGCATAATAAATTGTTTTTTTTAAAGAGTTATTTACCCCCACAAAAAATTTGTTAACGAGTATAAGAAATAACACTTACAGGATACAACGAAATCTTATGAGTTCTGCAATTAGCAATATTAAAAAATTTCTTAATCTCTTATTTTTTTTAGTAAACTCTCATAATTTTAGAATTAATTTAGAATAAAGATTTCAACAATTGTGGTTGGTATTTATAAATCACTAAAAGACATAATAAAAAAGACTTTTGTTAATTGATAAATCTTTTCACAAATAATGCATCTTTTTATTCAATAAGTGTATCATGTCATGTATTTAAATGCATTCATTCAAATACACTCATTCATCCAAATGCATTTTTTCATAAAGGATTGATGGCTATACATGTTTTTATCCAAAGTGACCGTTAGATGGCAATAAATTTACAATGCACAATTACAATAATTTATAATTTTTAAAATATTATAAATTATATAATTATGCATAAAGAAAAGGCAGTTATTAAATTTAAACTTTCTATAATGTAAACTTATCAAAATTTCAAAGTAATAGGTGACTATTGCTTAAACTATTACTCATAAGGTAAAGTTGGATAAATCACACATGTAATCTTTATAAAAAATTTTTCTTTAATACATCGTAAATAAAAAATAAAAAAAAATAATTTTATTTAATATAATATCAATTAACTTTATAAAATATCTTTAAGATATTTATTAACAAAATGATCAAATTTTGCATTTGGTCCTTATAACTAAAATTTCTTATCCTCCTTCACCCATTCCTCGAACTCCACTCTTTTCCAGTTTCCCCCACTTTATGATGACAGCGGTGACGCTGACTCGTAGTTACCAAACCAAAATTCAGTAATTCACTAACAAAAAACAAAACCCAAAAATATAATTCGAGAAAAGGACCAAAATCCCAAAAGAAAAAGGGTGGCGTGAGAGAGAGAGAGAGAGAGAAGATGGTAAATTTATGGGTTCGCTTATGAGAGAAGCAGAAAGCAAGCAAGCAAGCAAAGCCAACAGGAGAGATTAACAAGAAGAGCAGGGAGAGAACCCAAGGCTAACAGGTCATGTGTATGAATGATGGGGTTGTTGCTTATATCATTATCAGATACATCGTATCAACAGATTCTCGCCGTCTTCGCTTTTAAATCAGCCTGATCCGCTGATATAACAAAAGATCTTCCCCTTTCCTTTGCCGCGCAAATCTCGATGAATGAACCATTCTCTTTCCTTCTCTTTAAATAATTATGGTGAAGACTAATACATACCTCCACACATATATATATATATATAGATGTATATATCTGTATATACGTGATCAATGGTGACAGCTTCTCAACGAGCTGTCTCTCCAATCCAATTTAATCCTTCCTCTTCCAATCTTTTCCTTTGCTTTCCACTTCGTTTGCGAAGGAAAAAAAAAAAAAATATATATATATATGTATAAATGGATTAATATTGGGATTTTGTTAAATGTAAAGTATGTGGACTGGCTTTGTACAATTACAACATAAGTACATTTAAGTTACACTTGCGCAATTATCATATTCGGTCTGTCGAATTATTTAATCTCAAGTCTTATAAAATTATACTTATGTAATTAATAATTAAAAAAATATATAACTTAATCGGATGCAAAAAATCGTAACAATTGAGATTTCATATAAATGTTATTACATTTTTTTAGTAGGATTAATGTTTAAGAATATACCATGAACGAATATGAATCATCCCACTTGAAATCTTGAAATTTTACAAGTTTAGTTGGAATATCTTTCAAAGAAAATATTGGGTAATTTTTTTTTTCATTTTTTCTTTAGTTGTTAAGTGCATGCTAAGATTGCACATAAAAGAGATAATTATTGGATTTTACAGTATTACTTCATTTAGTTACATTTTTAAAAAATTATAATTAATAAATTTAAAATTTAAATTTAAATATATATTAACATTTTTTTCTATTCCTGAAATATAATTTTATATATGTATATATACGCGTGTTTCGTTTGTCTCTGTTTTTATTTATTTATTTGTTTTTCGTTTGGTAGAGTGATATATCAAATTATCCATTATTGTTGTATCCTTGCAGATGTGGACTTAAGAAAAGAGCAAACCCGTGGAGAGCCTGTGTCCTCTCACCATGTTCAGATGTTCCTAAAATGAATAGCTCCAACCAAAATTTGGAATTGTTCAATAACTAAATAAGGCCAGGTGTCCAGTCGATGCTCATTTGCTTTACTTTTTTTTTAATGTCCCAAATTATGTGGCAATAAAATAATTCATCATTCTCTTTCTTTGGTTTTGATTGGATTTGGGCACGTCATAAAACTTTACAATTCCACCTGGCCCTGTTGGGTTATGCCAAGTTTGTTATATATGCTTTAAGAGATATATACACAAAATAGTAGTCGTTAGATATGACATCAGAAATAATACTATAATCATATTTATTTGACAATCGTAGTGATTGTCAATTGGCCATTGGTAATGGCCACAGTAATGAGTCAATTATTAGAAAGTTGATTTGGTTTTGCATCATTAATTCCCTGCAAGTCTAGTCATCCAAGAGTCAGATAATCAAAATAAGCCAATATTTGTCTACTCAATGAAAATGGCTCTCTTTTCAACCCAAGTAATAAAATCTTCTATCTCTCCCTCTCATTTCCAAAAATTATCTCCCACCTATCTACTTTTGTTTTTCCCTTGGATATGCTTAAATTAGTGGTTTGAGTTTAAACATATAAATAATGGCAACGTATGCATGAAAATAACATAAATTTTATGCTTTTTTTTTCAGACATAAAAATTGGTAATTTCGAAAATTTTAATGATCCCCCTTTTTTCCCCTTATTTTATGTGTTATGATTTACAATCTCTTGAAATTTTGAAATATAATATGATATTGTGTTTACATAAATTATGTAGTACTTTTTTTATTAATGATAAAAATGATACTCAAATAATAATTAAATGTTCAAATTAGTGTCTAATTGGAAAAGAAATTAATGTGGTATTTGGAATAATAAATTATTAATAAATTAGGGACTTGAATTAAGTCAAAAGTGATGAAAATTTTAATTCAATACAAAGAAAATATGTATAATCCCACATATAAAATTAATTTTCAATCTTATAAAAATATTTTATGTTAACATACATGTGACATTATTATTGAGCCAAAAAATTTGGGTGAACATTATCTTTCCAAGAAAAACATTACATATGAAAAAATAAACATTTAGCTCTCCTCTGATAAGTAAAAACATATATCTTTCTCCACAAAATCAAAGATACTAGTTGGCGAAACTTTTCCATAAAAGATCCCTAATTTAAGCTCCCTTACTTTTTCCTTTATTTATGGAGAAATGGAAATTAGTGTTTGTCGAGAAAATAATATAGATGAATAGACAAAAAGGAAAATGAAATCAAAACTTCGAAGCATGATAAATTGCTTTTTTTTAAAGAGTTATTTGTCCTCACGTAAAATTGCTAACGAGTTTAAGGAATAATACTCATAGGATATAACAAAACCTTATGAGTTCTGCAATTAGCAATATTGAAGGATTCTCTAATTTGTTATTCTTTCTAGTAAACTCTCGTAATTTTGGAATTAATTTGGAATAAAGATTTTGGCAATTTTGATTGGTATTTATAGATCACTAAAAGACATAATCAAAAGGACATTTGTTAATTGATAAGTCTTTTCACAAACTATGCATCTTTCTATTCAACAAGTTCATCCTTTAGTGCATTTAAATGCATTCATTCATCCAACAAATACATTCATTCATCCAACAACTGCATTCATTCAAATATACTCATTCATCCAAATGCATTTTTTTCATAAAGGATTGATAGCTGTACATGTTTTTATCCAATATGACTATTGGATGATAACAAATTTATAATCTACCACAAGGCACAATTACAATAATTTCCCACTAGATTACAAATTTAAAAATATTATAAACTATACAATTATGCATAAAGGAAAGGCATTGTTAGATTTAAACCTTTTAGAGTGTAAACTTATCAAAGTTCTAACAAAGTAATGGGTGGCTGGTTGCTTAAATTATTACTCTTGAGATAAAGTTGGATAAATCGCACATATAGCTTTTATAAAATTTTTTTCTTTAATACATCTTAAATAAAAAATAAAGAACAATAATTACATTTAATATAATATTATTATAAATAATATATTAATTACCTTTATAAAATATCTTTAAGATATTCATTAACAAAATAGGTCAAATTGTGCATTTGGTCCTTATTCTTTAATCAAAATTTGAATTTAGTCTCTCTATAATAAGTTGGTCAAATTGAATCCTTGTACATTTACTAATTTATAAATAAAAATAAATTGATAATGGAGTTTACAATTTACCACATAACATTTGATTTTGAAGATGTAGCATAATTTGAAATGAAGACAATGGGTTAAATTGTTAAGGTGATCTTTGTACTTTATTAAAAAATATGAATTTAATCCTTTTACAATAATTCTTATAAATTGAGTCTTGTACTTAATAATATTTTTTTAATTTCAAGTCAATTATTGACAATATTAAATTTCTTTTATTAACTTGTTAATTTAGGTGTTGATTTTGTTGTATTTTTTAGTAAAATGACATGACATTTACATAATTTTTAAAATTAAAAATTTGTGGTGTGGGATTTAAAATATGATATGCTTTGAAATGATATCACATTTAAAATCCCACCATCATTTCATAACTTATTATATAAATTGAACCAAATTGATAACTCATCGAAACCATCATTTTTCTAATGAAAGCATTTAAAAATAATTTTAAACTAAAATCAAATCTAAATCAATTCATAGCAATTCAAAAAGATATCATTTCAAAAAGATATTCCATATCCCACATTTTAATTTTAAAATTATGTGGAAATATTATGTCATTCTTGCAAAAAAAATTAATAAAATTGACACATAAATCAAACAATTAATGAAAGAAATTTAACATTATCAATAATTGAATTGAAATTAAAAAATTATAACGTACGTGGCACAATTCATGGGAATTATTATAAAAAATTAAATTCACATTTCTAATGAAGTATAGAGATTGAACGTACAATTCGACTCATTTTCTTCATTTCAAATTATGCCACATCATCAGAGTCATATATCACGTCATAATGGTAAAAAGTTAATGGCAAATTTTAAACTTTGTTACCAATTTGCTTTAATTAACACATTAATAAAAATGCAAAGATTCAATTTGACCAAATTATTATAGAAAGACTAAATTCAAAATTTGATTTAAGTATAAGGGCCAAATTAGAGGTGTCTATGAGTCGGTTGGATCGTAACTTAAAAATTTTTTAGATTTTTTATCTAGGCCTGAATCAAACCTAATCCAAAAATTCAAATTATTATTTATAAGTAATAAAAAATTAAATAAATAATATTTATATTTTTTTGCAATGAAATTTAAATAAAAATTTTTATTATTATGAAATAATAATTTAAACCAACTCAAATCAAATGGATAACTATATCACTAAATGCATAATTTGACCAACAAAATACCTTAGGAAGCAAAGTCGATGGATCAATGGAAGAGGAATAATGATTAGTCAATCAATCAAAGCGTTTGCCAATTAGCCATTAGCAGTGGCCATAGTGATGACTCAATCATTTAGAAGTTGATTTGTTTTGAGTGGTTTGGAATTCAATATTTCTTAAGCAAAGTGTCGATTTGAGACCTTGCCCAACTTTATCTGGATTAGTCAAAGCCCAAAGTAACTTTCGAAAACTGGAGTTTTAAGATCGAAAAAATGATTTGTTTGCAATAAGTTGACATTAATAAAGAATTTAAATGCTACTGTTTTCAGATATTTGATTTTAATTAAGAAATAGATAAACAAATATGACTTCGTATGTCTAATAACTGAAAATGACTCTCCTTCCAACGTAAAATAGATTTTTTCAGGTGATGCTGTTAGAATTTTGCACTCTTTTAAAAAGATATACATGAGCAATTTATTAAATTATTTTAAATTAAAATAGTTTAAAGAAAATTGAGGAAAGAAGAGTAAACAAAGAAAACCATCAAATAAAAAATTTAACATTATTATCTATCTTAATTTCTACATTCTGTATAATTTTTTTATATTTTTGAATTTTTTCAAATTCAATTCGATAAATGCAAAGGGAGAAATAAACCAATATTATTATTTTTAATTCATATTTTTCTTTAAAATTGGTAAAAATAAAAAAATATTAAATTTTTTTAAAGCATAGGCATTGAAAATTATGAAAAAAAAAATCATTTATTAAATATATATTTGTTTACTTTTTTCGAAAATAATAAATTATAAAAAAATTAAAACAACAATAATAAAAAAAGTGAAAAACACAACTATTTTTCTTGACTTTTCTATTTTGAATTTTTTTAATTTTTTCCTTCAGCTTCTTCTTAATTATTAAAAATATAAACAACTTTATATAAATATAAAATATAAATTAAAAATAAAATAATATTTAAAACAACATTATCTAATTATTTTTATATTTTTTAATATTTTTAAATTCAATTTGATAATCATAAAGGGATATATCAACTACTATCATTATTTTTAATTCATATTTTAAAAAAATAATGAAAAGTAAAAAATTATTAATTTTAATTCATAGTATGTTCTTTGTGAAAATAATAAATCATAAAAACATTAAAACTACAATAAGAAAATAAAAACAATAACTGCGATTTTTTCTTTTTTTTTAAAATAAAATTCTATTTTTTCTTCATCTATTTTTTTATTGTATAAAATTTAAAACCAATTTTTTTTTTTTATTTTTCTGTTGTTTTTGTTTTCTTTCTATTTTTCCTTTTTCTTAATTAGAAAATTTTAAAAATAACATAAAAAAGAAAACCATAAATTTTTTTACTTTGTGTTCTTTTTCTTTCTTATTCTTTCTTCCAGCTACAGCCAGCTACGCCATACTTACCACGTCGAGGCAGTTGTCGATGTCACCTGACCTCCACGTCCGTATCTTCCTCATTATTTTCGTTGTCGGCAACTCCTCCGTTCCTCCATTCCTTTTTTCTCCTCCCTTTCTTTCTCTCTCCTCCATTTTTCTCATCTTCCTCCACCATTTTCTTTTCGGCCAATCACATCCGCTAGTCCGTGATCGACCGTTCTCCCCTTAACCGCCTCTCTCTTCTTCTTTCTCCCCTCTCTCCTTTTTTTTTTTCCCAAGCCATTTCTGATTTTTTTTTTTTTCAAATCATTCAACAAAAAGAAACTTTAGTCCTTGAACATTTAAAAAACACCACCACTTCATGATTCGGTATATATATATATATGTGTGTATAAAAGATAATCTTCCCCTTGAATCCAAGAAATATCACCCACCTACCTACCTTTTTTTTTGGGGGGGGGGGGGGGTCGATATGCTTAAATTAAGATTTTGAATTTAAAGACAAAAATAATGGCAATGTATGCTTAAATATTTGACTATCATTTAGGTACCATTTTTTTATTAACTCTTTATTTTGTACATATATTCAACAATATTGACCTTGCAAAGTTAGCATTGCTTTTCAAAAAGGATATTTAAAATAATTTTCGAAACATTTTGTCTTAATTATTTAAATTATAACCTAAAATACTACCTGGCATTAAGTATGATTTCTAAGATTAGGCTCGATCAAGCATTTCATTATATAATATTTAATTTTAATTATAAAATATATTTAAAGATATCAACGTAATTAAAATGATGACTTGAGCTTGAACTCACGCTTAGATTTTTCACCATGTTAATGAAGCTTAATTAGATTCATGAAGTTCTTTATTTTATATAATTCATTCATTGCATTTAAATTACAAGAGATGCTAATGTTTTTTAAATGGTATATGTTGGATTTTACTTGGCTCATATGATAATTAAGTAAACCAAAATAATTATATAATTATTATTAAAGTAATATTATTTAGATAAATTTTATTTAAAATAGAACTCTAGTAATAAGAGTTAAAGTTAATTAAATTCTACTTTAGTTACTAATTAAAATAATCTTTGATAGTAAAATACAAGTAATCTAATCTACATAAATTATTTATGTACCATCATAAGATAAGTATAAAAAATTAAAGAAATAAACTAAAACATGTATACTAAAGCATTTGTTCATGTGCCTGGAACTAAGTTGTATCTTTTTATTAACAATAATTAAAGGTATATTCCTTAAATTAAATCTTACATGTAATATCAATTGTTAAGATAATAAATTAGTCAACTTATTTAGCATAATTTTAATATGTCAATTAGTCAATTGATTTTTATTTTTTTATTTAGTTTAGCTTAATTATTTCTATTTCCTTATTTAGTTTAGTTCAATTATTTATATTTTCTTATTCAGTTTTACTTCTTATATATAAATACCCACTTGTACTAATACTGTTACAATATAAAAAAATATAAGAAACTCATTTTTCTTCTTTTCTCTCTTTTTCTTCTTATCCACCAATCTAAGATTTTAACATGGTATCAGAGTCTTGTCCAAAAAAAAAAAGATTGTCGGGCTCAATTTCTTTAGGATTTTTTAGCTAGTTTCCCGGATCTTCGATCCGTTTTAAAGCAATTTGGTCAATACGAAATTGTTCTTGTTTTCCTGAAGTTCACAGTAGATGAAATCTCACTCCCAAAAACCCGTCCACATGCCCTCACGTGATGTTGAAATCCGCTGCTAGCAAAACGTAGTTTTTCAGATTGTGAAAAGTAGAAGACAACCAAAACGACGTTTTTTTGGCATTCAGCAATCGTGTCAAACAGCTGCATCATCATTCACATAAGCAATGAGGTTGAGTCATAATCCACGTAGTAGGCCACGAAAACATACACGTCAGCATAAAAGAGGTCCAATCATCGACACGTTGTCAAACACGTCAGCACATGGTGGTCCAATCATCGCCATGCCATTAGTAAAGGTGGCTACCACGTCATCCCCCGCATAACACGTGTTCTATCTCTATTTGTCCACGTGTTTCTTTATCATTGCCATGTCATCATCTTGATTAGCGGCCATATCGTCGTTAACTCATTCGTGTTATACACGTGTCATAATTCTATTGATACACGTGTCCTGCAACACCATGTCAGCTTTCTTCTCTTCTAGTCTGATTCAATTTGGTTTGTTTTAAAGCTTTTAACTATCAACCGGTTCATCCTCTTTTCGTCTAATTCCTTCGCAAACCAGACCGGTTCCTAAGGTTTTCAACCATCCTGAATGCTTTCAAGATCAAGTTTTCAAACTCAAGCTCTCATCTTCTATACCACCTTGAGTTTGAGGGGGGTGTTAAGACAATAAATTAATCAACTTATTTAGCATAATTTTAGTATTTCAATTAGTCAATTGATTTCTATTTCCTTATTTAGTTTAGCTCAATTATTTCTCTTTCCTTATTCAGTTTAGCTCCTTATATATAAATACCCACTCATACTAATACTTTTACAATATAAAAAAAATATAAGAAACTCTTTTTTCTTCTTTTCTCTCTTTTTTTTCTCGTCCACCAATCTAAGATTTTAACATCAATGATTTGCTCTCTGGCCTTGTTCAAGTTTTATAACTATCATGCATACTTTTTTTTATGCATAATCAATAAATAATTCATATTAAGCTAAACAAATTATAATTAATAAATTAAAGCAAGTGATATTGTGTGTGATATGGGTCTTTTAAAACTTAAAATTTTTTAATATTTAATGGTGACTCTAATGGTATTTTGTCAAATTGATATATGGGCTATGCGAATCTAGTTTAAAATCATTTGTTGGGTCTTTAATTGCATAGCTATCAAGCATGAAAATTTGGTTTAAAAACAAAAAATATATATATATATATATATATATATATATATAAATTGAATCGGAGATGCGGCTTGTGCTGGATGGTATATATATACTGCGAGCAGGGCCCGCCAATGCATATTTTGATTTTTTCAAATATGCTTTGTTTATTATTTGTGATTTATGTATTTTTTTTAACTTTTTAAATTCTTGAAATATTTATTAAATATAAATAGATATTTATATATATTTATATTTTTTTTTGTTTTAAATTCTTCAATATGTTTATGCACAAGGATTTTATTTTAAGATAAAAATATTTTGACATTTTAGGAATATTTTGGCAATATGTACCCCTTTACAAAGTGCCAAAAATAAAATTGTACTCTTAACCTAAAGTTAAATGCATATTTATATGATAATGGGTTTCGTTAAAATTAGAATGTTAATGTGCACATCCATATGTCATGAAATAAAAATATTATAGTCTTATGCATATTTTAAGTAACTAAGAATAAACAAGTCATGAAATGCATAGATCAATCATGATTTTGAAGCATGTTATTACATGACAAATTTATATTCCGTTACTATATGTAAATTTTTGCTACATAAATTTTGATGTCATTGTTAAAGATCTAGATCACTATCTTAGTATTAGACATAGCATTTTAAATTACTTGATTTAGATAAATTGATAGTTAATTAAAATAATTTTTTTCTCTAAATAACTACATACGTAAATGACATATATAAAGATCATGGTATATATTTTTTAGTTATAAAATCATGCAGGCAATTACTCATGGTCTACATATATTATATTATTAAAAATCTAAATCACTTACTTGGCATAAGTCACAATAACTTAAATTAATTAATTTAGATAAAATTGATAGTTATTTAAAGTAAAGTTTTTTTTTTAAATAACTACATATGAAAAATTACATTAATATATAATTATTTGTTATTATAATAAGTTAGCATTATTTACTATTAAATTTTGCTACAGTTATTCTTGATATACAATAAAAATTTCTACATATATCTAGGATGTCATTATTAAAGTTTTAAATCACTAGCTTAAAAGTAGCCATAGCATCTTAAGTTAATTGATTTCAATAAATATAGTAGTTATTTAAAATAGAAAATTTTCTTTGAATAACTACATAAGTAAAATGACATTGCTAACGGGTTATTTATGATATGTAATAAATTTTATGCATACATATTGGATGTCATTATTAGAGTTCTAAATCATTAGCTTAACAGTAGTCATAGCATCTTGAGTTAATTGATTAAAATAAAATAATAATTATTTAAATAAAGTTTTCCATTAAATAACTATATAAGGGAAATTACATTCATAAAGAACTATACTATGAAATTAGTTATTTGGCCCCATAAGGAGAGAATTAGTTTTGTAAAATGGATAAAAGATAAAATAATATAGTATCAAAGTTAAATTCTCTTAGGTCATAGTATGGATTATTTAATTTTGGTATTTAGAAGCTATTGTTTTATCATTATAATTCTGTAAATTCAAATGCATGATGCACCTCTACCCACAAGAATGGATGGGTTTACATTTGAATATGAAGTGACTTATCTAATTAAAGCATAAATATTTTACACTTTGCAATAATTTCTATTATTATGATTAATGTTATTTGGTGATGAAAAATTACTTTGATTGAAAAGAGTAAATTAATCTATTTTTTGGGTATGTGGACTTTGGCTTTTTGCTTTAGATAGACAACTTGTCATCAACAAATCAAATGTGCAAAAATAAAATAAATTCAGATGTACAGCAGGAGAAATCTAACCTTTTAAGCATGATGTACATCAAGTCCTATATTAATAAGTTCATTTAGGATTTCATCCTAAATTGTAACATTGTCAATGTTTACTTGAAACTCACTAAAGACTAGTTTGTTAAATTTGATAAGATTTTGGTTGTCACCTTGATAAGGAAACTTTTAGAAATAAAGTGTAATTATTTTTAAAGGTGTGCATAAGCATATTACGAGTGTCGCCACATACCATTTTCTCTCTCTTCGGACGATCCGAAGTGAACATACACAACTTAAAAGATATATGGTGTTTGGTCAGGGCCTTTGAGTTATCCTTTGGCCGAAATTTGGATTGGGCATAGTAATATGCAAGAAAGAGATAACATCCTGCGAATTGCTCATCCAACTAGTCTCAGGAAGCAATTGTAAGTGGCAATAAATTTAGATTCACTGGGACCATTTCAAGCTAGGCATCATCAGATGCCTATTTAAAATAATATCCCAAGTTACGAAACTCAAAATATTGATTTCAAGGTCTACAAGGTCCAAAGATTTATTGATTAGGTTCAGGAATTGATTACGTGTGGGGAAGGATTAGTACTCCTTATGATGCCTAAAATCATACCCACTAACTATATCTCACTTCGGTTTCAGTTTAATTGGTTCAATTTGGTCATTATTTAGATATAATCCCCTTTAATGCATGAACTTTTATGGAAATTGTAAGTCTGGGTTTTGATTGACAATTTTATATTACTTATGCAATGCAGAGGTGTAAGGAGTATAGGAATTTTTTATGAAAATAATTTTTGGATTAAATTTTAAAATTTTGGATATTCTGTGTTAGGCATTGGAGATATACCGACATTGAACATTACCTTGTAATTTTTTTTTTGAAAACAAATTTTAAATATGAATGCATGATAATCACTACAAAAAGGAAATGTGTTAGCAAGATGAAAAAGAATGTAATAATTTCATGAATGAACAATCAAAAACAAAAGAACATAAAAAGGAAGAACAATTGAAATGTATCTTGTAATTATCTTTAGTTATTGAAGAATAACCGGGATGATAATTTGGAGACGTGTTTGGATTCAGTGGCAATTTGAGGGACAAAAAAATGTTTTAATTGAAACAATCTAGGGTATTCGAAAGAGAGAAAATTTTTAAATTTTGAGGTAAAAGTAAGGGTAGAGTATCCTCTCAGAGAGATGAGATTAGGTATCCCTAAAGATAAAGATTTAGATATTTAAAGAACATAATTAGGAATCTCAAATATATCTAAAAGAAAAAATTTGAGTTTTTGATGAAAAACGGGGTTAGAGTATCCTCTCTGAGTGGTGGGGTTAGAGTATCCTCGAGAATGAAAATTTTTTATGATTTAAGAAAATAATTAGGAATCTTGAATAAATCTAAAAAAAAAATTAAGTTTTCAGTGGAAAAGGGGTTGGAATATCACCTCGGAGTGGTGGGACTGAAATATCCCCAAGAATAAAAATTTTTTATTATTTAAAAAAATAATTAGGAATTTTGAATAAATTCAAGCGAGAAATTCAAGTTTTTTTTAGTGAAAAATGGGGTTGGAGTATCCCTTTGGAGTGGTAGGGTTGAAATATCCCTAAAGATGAAAATTTTTGATGTTTTAAAAGGAAAAGATATTTTGAAAAAAAAAGCATTTTGAAAATAACGAAAGATTTGAATAGAATGATTTTGTTTTAAGCCTGATCTGAGCCTACAGGGCTTGTGTTGTAGGGCCAATCGGATGCATTTCAAGAAGTTTGAATGACTCGATAAAGGTGTTTCGAAAACTAGGTTAAAACAGGGGACAACATCGCATCATCTTCTTTCTCGAATTTATTTCGGGTTCATCCAAAGGCTTCAAGGGATAACTAGATACTGTTGGAAAGGTAACTCAATGAGAACTGATATAAAAATATTTTTAAAATCCTAAAAAAGCACCTTCTAGGTGGAATTAATTTTTAGAGTTAGGCCTATTTTAACACTAGTAATATGTATAAGGGAAAAGGTGTGATGGACCTTTAAAAATTATTTTAGGCTCATCCGGAATCATTAATCTGGAAAGAAAATTTTGTGAACTTCCTTGGAAAAATATTTAAATAATATAAAAAAATTATTTGATGAGCTGAAACGGCCCAAACAAAATATAAAACATTAGTTTCAAGGGTTTCAGATAGTAAAGGTTCGTAAAATCATAGTTCTTTTATCCGGAATGATCCAAGGGCAAACAAGGCACCATTGGAAAGATATTTCAATGCCATATAAGAAAAAAAATCAAAAAATTTTGGAAAAATCATTTATGGTTTGAAACTAATTTTTAAAACTTCGAGTATAGTGTTGCTAGAGCAAAAACAAGGAAGTATTCAATTTTTTCGATTTCTTGAAGGTCAAATTCGAGTTTTAGATATCTGAACATCCACAATACAGGGAAGAGAATGATATGGACATCATGAGTCCATTCCATAATCTTAGAGTAGTTTGGGACAATAAAACAACCCATTGACCATGCCACCATGAATGTGTTAAACTCAAGATCAGGGCTTAATATATATTCTTTATCAACTAAACGGGATATTTTTGTTCAAAAAAATAGTATTTTTAAACTTATTTTACCATTAATCTATATTTGAAATATTTAATCTGTTCCCAAAATTGGAAAACCAATTTTAGAAAACATTAAATTCATGCTATTCTCCATCTATTAGAGGTAGCATGAAATTAACTTAGGGATTTCTTTTGAAATTAGATTGTTAGCAAATAAGCAAGCATCTTGACAAGAGATGTCATGAACAAAATACAATATACACAAAGATGAATAGGGATAACATATACAAATACACAAAAATGACATTTTGACGTAGAAAATATGACAAAAAATGCAATGAGGTGACAAATAAGATGCACGGTAATGATAGCTCCATGAATGGCTTCAAAAATCATGCTATAGAAGATGACATGAACATATTTAAGCAAAGAAAAGCATGGCAAAATTTTTAAGATAACATTTTTGTTCCATGAGACTCTTTAAAATGCAAAAAAAAAAAAAAAATGCACAGACATACTCAATACATGTTAGAAAAAACATTCAAGTATGTGTTAAGCATGTGAAAATAGGTAAACATGACAGAAAATGCATGAATAAGGGATTGCTTTGATGACAAAATGAAAAAGAAGATGTTTGGCCTACCAAGTAACCTCAAACTTTAACCTTTTTCTTTGAGCAGCAACTTGGGACTCACCTTCTTTCTTTTTTTTATGTTGATGTGCAAGGAAATGATGAAAAAAATTAGTTTTTTTGGTACAATGTTGATGAAAAGAAGTTTTAAGAGGAAGGATGAATGGAATAAAAGATCTTGGAAGTGTTTTTGGTGATGATTTTAAAGAGCTATAGGAATGGAGGAAGCCTGAGGGTGAAAGGCCATGGAACAGTGTTTTTAGCGCTAGAGGTTGCTAGAGGTTTTTTTGAGATTGTTGGCAAAATCCTTCCTTCTTTATTGAACCAACTTTGGCCTCTTTTTAAATTCAAGTTCAGCCAATGCTTTTTGGAGGCAAGGAAATGGCATTTTTTAATCTTTAATTCATCTACTAGTCATCTACTAGGGGACAACTTCAGGTAAATGCTCAGTTGCTCTTATTTTCATTGGTTCTGCCATGCATAGTGGTAGCGTAAAAAGGCTGTAACAGCCTACAACTAGAGAAAAGCCAGGTATGCCCTCTGACAAACCACATATTTTATGAAAATGTCCCTTATTATTGGCTATTTAGGTTTTAAAAATTTGTTTAAGTACAATCATAAGCTTATAGCTAAGGCCTGGTATGAATTATGATGATTTTTGGTGTAAGAAACATGTTTGAATCGGATTTTTAGAGGCTGGAAGATAGCTCAAGGTAGGCAAAATGCCTTGGTGTATTGATACACAAGGCAATTTTTACCATGAGTATCGATACAATAAAGTGTATATCGATACCAAGAGCAAAAAAATTGTTTCCAATCTCAAGACTTAGAGGCATGTATCGATACTCCTACTTGTGTGTCAATACATTTTGCCAAAAATCATAACTTTAGCTACTGTCAAGGCCTGTGTCAATACAGACACAATAAGTATCAAGATCACACCTTAGTATCGATACCAACCCTCTTATATCAATACAACATATGAAGATTTAAAGTTGTGGTGACGTGAAAGCTTCGTATCAATACTTATGCACCAATGTAACTTACATGTATCTTAGGCTCTTTGAATACCTCACCTTTGTCACAAGCAGTGGAAAACTGACTTGTGTTCATCTGAATAACTTTGGTGACACCTTGAATAGTGACTTTTGATGCCTTTTTTTTGCATTTTTCTTTAATGCGACCCATTGGTATTTCAGACCTTTCCTCAAAAAATTTTTCGCCAGGTATTGTGTTACCTAATAGTGCCTAGCGACACAACACCCGACAGTTGTTCCCATTTTTATTTTTTATTTTTTGATCTTATCATCTTTGGATTATGTCTCGAGATGCCAAAAATTGGCTCAGACAAAATGAGATGTCTACAATAAGATTTGAAAGACATCGTTGCTCGACTAAGTCTTTGGAATTGAGTTTTTTCAAGTAATTTCTCATTATTTTCATACTTAACTATTTTTCCAAATGAGTATAGACTATACAAAACACATATAAAGAAAATGGTCTACATATAAACTCTTAACTATTTGTAATCAAGAGGAAGAGAAAAAAGATAAGAAACTAGATACAATTACTAACGACTCAAATAAGAATGTGATAAGTAAAGCAAATGTGTTCTTATAGTAAAGAAGGAAAAATGCCAATAAAGAAAAATGGTATAAAATCTTCCATTTTCACATTAACTTAAACATATAAGGAAAAGTGCCTAAAGTATAACAAGAGGCTAGAAAATAAAGGTAAACTTATTTTTATATGAATTTTTTCCATGATTTTCTTCGAAATAAATAACAGTTCAACCTAGGTTCAACGAATTATATTTTTATAACTGTGTAAGGTTTAATAAGATCAAGGAAACCAAAAGAAAGTAGGAGAAATGTCTATTTTGGAAATTGATAAAGACTTTGAAGATCGCTTTTTAAATCAAGGTTTATTTTACCTGAAAAAATTTTATCTTTTTTTTTTGAAATTTTCTTAGGTAATATGAATTTTGAATTTTAAAATTATATTTTTGAAATTCCAAAAAAAAGGTTTTTATTGGATTTTGTCATTGTTGACTTGGATCTTGGTTATGAGAATATTTTGTTAACTAAACCTATGATTTTTGAAGGTAAAGTTGTGCTATGTATGAAAAATCCATTGAATTATGGTATAAAGATTGTATAATATCTTTATACAGGAGACTAATTAATGATGGAGTTCTTAAAACTTTTGAGTTTAACACTTATGCTAGTTGCATTAAAAAAATAAACTAGCGAGTCCATAAAATGAGCTAAAATAAGTATTATAATTTCTAAAGATTATACATCTTCCTTTAAGTATATGGAGTGAAGTATTAAAACTATTGTTTTTGTTTTAGAGAAAGTTCCTACTAAATTAATTTTTAAAAACTTTTTTTAAGTTATAGGGTAGTTATAATCTAGCTTAAGACATTTACTAACTTAGGTTATCTAGTTAAAATGAAGGTTTATAACCTAAATATAATGTAATTGGAATCAAGATCAATTAGTAGCAATAGGCTATGCAATTGACTTAAAAGCATATAATTTCACAATCATTTAAATTCATCTAGAATTGCTAAAGCTAGAAATACTTTCTTATAGATTATGAGTCTAATTGGGGTGTTTTTCCTCATAAGATTGATATTGAAAAATAAATTAAATTTGGATTGATCAGTTGTAAAGGATTTGATTGTTTTAAAAACAAATCTAAAAAGTTGACAGGAGAACAATTAAATCAAGAACAACCTTAGAAAAGAGCATTAATTTCACTAACAATACTATTAAAAATATGCAAAACATGCAAGAGATAGTAATATTAAGAAGATTCAATAGGCAAAAAACCAATTTCTATACTTGGCTATATATATATATATATATATATATATATATATATATATATATATGAAAGTCTAATTTTAAATTAAACCTAAATATG
>JBBYHM010000027.1:9595545-9635464 GCA_038381775.1 Adansonia rubrostipa
CTTGGCGTGTGGGACTTGGCGGTCGTCATGTGTCAGAAATGCCGTTTTGGTCGTCGCCATATGCGGGTCATAACAAAATTAATTATTAATTAACTATTATAATTGGTGCTACATTTTAATTATTTGTCTATAATCAATTATCAATAATAATAATAACTATATATTAAAATCATCCCATAAGGAGTTACATGTTGACACCTATGCACTTTTTTTTTTCAATTTGTTGGTAACTTAAAATAAAAGTTACTCACTTAAAAATAATTATGATGTTTTTATATAATCATTTAAAATTAAATAATATAATATAATATAATATATAATTTATATTATATAATATATAATTATTTTTTATAATAATATAAATAATTTATTTTTTAAAATCTTAAACCAATTAAATGATCGAATTGATTGACTTAAGTTCAATTCGGCTATTTCAATTTTGAAAATTTTTTGGTCAGTTTTACAAGTTTATTTGGTTTAATCAATTTTCAGAATTTTTAATTAAATCAATCAAATCGACCAGATGCTCACACAAAGGTGGTAATGGATAGTAAAAATTTTGATATCCGACACAATCTTATCTTTTTTTGCATATTCGGATATTGTATATTTGAATATTGTGTTTACTATTTACAGCAAATTCAGAGTAGGTCCTTTAATATCCATCATTCAAATCAATTTGACTTTGGTTTGAATTGTGTTGAATATTCGAATACGTTATTCAAACATGATTTATTTATATTGATAATAGATTCATATATCTAATACCATCCAACATCAATTTACATTTTAATTGTTGTTAAATTATATATTTTTATTTTTTAAAAGTAATTTTATAAATTTTGATATTTAATTAATTTGATTCTGGCAAATACTATTTTTTTGATTGATTGCTGATTAAAAAAAAATTTAAAGATTGCAAAATTAATTAACACCTGTTTTAAAATAAAATTAAAAAAACTTGTCACTCACACTAAAATAATCATAATTTTGATTATAAAAAATAATTACTAAGAAGGAAATAGGGAATTTCTTAACTTTTGTAGCTAGGGGTGATAATGAAAGTAAAAAATTTGATATTTGACACTATCCTATTCATTTTTTATGCAAATTTAGATATTGCATATTTGATTATTATTTTTGGTATTTGCATCAGATTTAAAGCAATTCAAGCATAAACTTTTAGATATCTATTATTTAAATTTGTTTTGATTTTGTTTTGGTTAGTGTCAAATATATGAATCCATTCAATACCAAAAGTTTAAGAAAATTCACTTACATCGACGCATTTCAGATTATTATTTAATATTTAGTTGTTACCCTAAACCCTTTATCAATATAATAATTTTTTAATTTAATTATGCAGAAAACAAAAAATAATATGATCTTATTAAAAAATAAAAGAGCAAATTATGATATGACACATGATAAAATTTGAAAGTGAATTAAATATATAGTATCAATTCGATGTAGCTATTTTGGACACAAAAAAAATACAAACGTGATATAAATATATAATTAATATATCAAAATTTATATAAAATAAATTATTAATTTATCAAAAATTTATATGAATATATAATAAGTTTAATATGATTGTGATAAAAATTAAAATAAAAAATAGAACATAAATATATAATTTTTTTTCTTTTTTTTCTCTTTCCTCTTTGTTTCCTTTCCCTTCTTTCCTTCTTTCTCTTTCTCTTCAATTGTTAGACTTTTTACACGATTAACAATCTCCTCAGTTAATTTTCAATTAAAAGGATAATTTTAAATTTTTTTGTAGATAATTTATTAATCAATAAAAAAAATTAACCTCAGTACCCATGCGGAGAGCCTGAATTATTAGTTATGGGTTTGCCTTTGATCTTCTTACAGATGTAGCCAAAGCCAATTATTTGATTTATGCTTTTGCTACTTGTTTTTTATTATTTACTTTAATTGCTAGTAAATACTGTAAATCAAAAGGAAAATTTTCATTTTTGGAATAAAAATAAAAAGATAAAATGTAATGTCAGTTGTTAGAGATAACAATAGATAATGCGGATGGTTAGTCCAGGTTCAGATATCTACAAGTATCTAACCTATTTTCATAAATTTGACTACTGTAAATATGGATTAAAATATTACAATTACTATCTACTGTGAATTTGAAGTAGATGTGGATATGAATTTATGAATATCTAATATCTGAATTCGCATTAATTATATAGATAATAGATTTGGGATATTAAATCTACTATCAAAATTCGCATTACTTCTACGGGTAAGAAAATTTAAATTTTTGAATTCATTATCCTTTTATTAGAAAACTGTAGAATACACATAATAAACATATATGGACTTTAAAACATTTATGCAAATTTAAATATTACATAAAAATATAGACATTCAACTCACTACCATCCATCCCAAT
This sequence comes from Adansonia rubrostipa, assembly GCA_038381775.1. Taxonomy (NCBI): domain Eukaryota; kingdom Viridiplantae; phylum Streptophyta; class Magnoliopsida; order Malvales; family Malvaceae; genus Adansonia; species Adansonia rubrostipa. The sequence goes on from JBBYHM010000027.1 coordinate 9,597,962, forward strand.
TACTTAAAAAAAAGTCTAAATACAAATAAATTTATTGATTTTGTTATCTATAAAAACAAGTGGATGTTTGATCCATACTTTTTTAAAGAATGTCTTTTGCTTTTTAATCTGAACTCACGTTTTGTTTTTTCGGTACCTAAAACAAATTAAAACATGTACCAATCAAATTGAGAATTTTCCCACTTAACATGGGTAATTTGAAATCTTTAGAGTGGTTTTGATTTGTTTTTCCCTTAAATATGGTATAGAAAACCACATCAATGTCATATCATTGTCTATGTGGCCAATTCATCCTACATGATAGCTGAACTTATTTTATCTGAATCTTTTTAAAAAAAAAAAAAAAACTAAAGATGTTTTTATCCTTCGGATCTCCTTCTCTCTTTCTCATTCTTTTCTCTTTTCTTTTTCAATTTTTGTTTCATGCTTAAGGGTGTATTTGTAACTCACTGCACCGGGGTTACGGCAAGTTTCAAATTTTTTTAGGGAGATTTCCTCCCAATTGATAAAAACAACCTATCGGTGGTGTGTTTGGCACAACCCTAGTCGGGTGTGATTGCCCTACCGCCCCTTTAGTACCCCAATGGGGCGTGATTGCCTCACCATCCCTTCAATTTTCATTAGAGGGGAAGGGGTCCAATAGAGTTACTAGGGGGATTTATTTAGTTGACATTCATAAAAAGTATCCAATGATTTTTGAGTTTAATACATCATATTTAATAGAAAGACGGATATTCTTGGCTCATTATCAAATAATCACTTATTCACAAAGTCCATGTGACGCTAATAGTTTCATTTCCCATCTTATGGAAAACCTTTTTCACTCCACTTAGCCCTATCTCCCTTTAAGGGTATTTTAGTGATAGGTTTTATAGGAACCAAACAATTCTATTTGGTCAAATACCCAGCAACAAACTTCTATGTTCCTTTCATTATAGTATTTCTAAACAAGCTCCTAGATATAAATCCCCTTTTAACCCTCCTTTTTACTTTTATTAATTTATTTTTAATATAAATAATATTTTAATAATTATTTAATATAAGTATAGTTTTTATATTATTTAATATAAATATAATTTTAATAATTTATATTTTAATATAAATATAATTTTTTAATTTTTTAATTATTTATTCTACATCTACATACATTTTAGTCAAATGTTTTTAATGGTCTTTTTTTTTTTTAAATTTTCATCATATCATCATCGCTGTAACTGAATCTAAACAAATGTCCCATCATTGATTTTAATCTCACTACTATAGTACTCAATCTTACCTCCATTGTAACTAATCTCATCCACCATTATTTTTAATTTTATTGGAGTCAGTCTCACTGTTCATCCAAATGAATCCCAAATCAACAAGCTGATCACTCATGGTAGATATGTTTAGAGGTTGCGCTTGAGAGGATTTTTTTCAATCCAAAATCATCTAACTTGAATTATTATTTAATTGATAACAAAATTTTATTTTAAATTTGAAAATATAGAAATATTAATATAAAAATAATTGTTAATATTTTAATATTTTTAAGCAATAAAATAAACATTTTGGATTTGACAAATTGAATTGAGTAAAGCTTTGAACAATTAAAATTTTTTGCTATTCGGACTTAATCCAACCCGGTCCATAAAAGGTTTTATTTTGTTAGATATTGACCCAAATTCAAATTGAAAATAAATTTAGATTGTGATAGAATTTTATTAGTTTGAGATTACTTGATAGTTAAGTTTATTTAATGAGTAAATAAATTTAGAAAAATAAATATTGAGTAAGAATTATTGAGATCAAGTAATAGGTTTTATAAATATGAAGACTTTTAAAATTATGATGCAGATGTAATTGTATGTATCACTATCTAGAGATAGGTCTTATACGGATGTGAATAAGAGTTTGGATGAAGGTAATTAAAATTTGTTTAATGATATTGAAGTGATAATTATTAAGAAAATTCTAATTTAGATTAACTACTTTAATAATAAGAGTTAAAATCTATTTCAGTAACTAAATAGAATATTGTCTCCTTGATAGTTGGATACAACTCTAATTGGTCTTCTAATATAGGCTCATAATCTAGTCTATTTAAATTGCCTATGCATCATCATAAGATAATTATTCAGAAGTAAAAAAAAGACTAGAATGCTTATACTGGATATTCATCTTAATGTGCTTGGAGCGAGATCGTGTTCTTGATCAATAATTGTATGAGGTACTTTCTTAAATTAAATTCTTATATATGGAATCAGAGCTAGACTTTCTAATTATGTTATTCACATAATAAAGACATGTAAACATGTATTCCATAATTATTATTGGTTTTAAGTTGGTATGAAACCCAAAAGCTTTATTATTTGTTTTGAATAATTTTAAGTGAACTGGTTAAAGATTAAAAGTTAAAAGAAATTGAACTGTCATTTGCATTTATGGAACCCACATTGAAGTATACAATCCGAATGAAAATTAATTAAAAATCTTATATGGGTTTTATACATAGAACACAAGAAATATTGTTTTTGATTTAACCAATTTTCATTCAATTTTATGAATGGGTTTTATGATGTAGTAATTCAATCACATCCTAGAGTATTTTAATTATGTGAAAATAAGGAAAAATCATGCAAACTCAAATCGGGTTAGTTGTGGGTTTCAAAACCCAATAGGTTTTTATGTGATTGATCATGATTTTTTTTTACATTTTTTAATCAAATTGATGTGTAGGCTATGTTAAATCGTGTTTATACAACATTGATTGCTTCAAATCTGGTCAAAGAAACATGAAAAATTCCTAAAGGTGTGCAACAAACTTGATTGAGTCAAGAAAAACCCAACCTTGTCAGGTTGGACTTTACTCGAAGGAGGAGATGGCTGGGACTTAATTCCCAACCAAATCCCACACGCCCATGGTAGCACATATGACACCGTTCCAGGGATGTTTTAATATCGATTTTTCTAGATCCCATTATTTTATTATTTTTAATTTTTTTGATTATTTTTATAGAATTTCTTAAGTTATTTAAATATATATTATTTGATATTTGTGTTTAATTAAATAATAAATATATTTATGCATAAAAATTTTGAAATTTTATTTCATAGTAAAATATATTGGCGTTTTGAAAGGCTTTTGGCAATATTTACTTTTCCTATAAAAGATAAAAAAAATTCATACTTTCAACCTAAAGATAAGTGCATATTTGTTTGTTAAAGTTTGTGTTAGTATTACAATCTCAAATATGCACATCCATATATATCATGAAATAAATAGATTATAATCTTATGAATATTTTATGATTGAACAAAAGCATGTCATGGAACATATATGATGTTGTGATTTTAGAATATGTTAAAGCGTGACAATTTGATAGTATGTAGATTTTTACCATATAAAGACTTGATATCATTGTTAATGATCTAAATCAATTGCTTACTATTAGCCATAACATTTTAAGTTACGTGTTTAGATGAGTTGGTAGTTATTCAAAATAACAATTTTTTTTTAAATAACTACATACGATAAATGATATCTATAAAGTTTATTTGTTATATGTATTTTTAAATAACTACATTGCGTGAAATTTATTTGTTATATATTTTATAAGTAATTAAACATGTATGTAATTATTTATGGTATTACATATATTTTGTCTTTATAGAGAATCTAAATCAATTGCTTGAGATTAGTGATAACATCTTAAGTTTACTGATTTAGTTAAAATTAGTAGTTATTTAAAATAAAGTTTTCTTTAAATAACTATAGATGGAGAATGACATTAATATGTAATTATTTATATTATAATTGCAATAAGTTAGCATAATTTAATATAGTATGTTCGCTACAATTATTAATACACAAGAAATATTTTTGTATATATTAAAGATGTCATTATTAAATTTTTAAATCACTAGCTTGAGAGTAGTCATAGCATCTTATGTTGGTAGATTTGTGTAAAAATAGGTAGTTAAAGTTTCTTTTAAATAGCTATATAAGCTAAATGACATCAATAAAGAATCATTTGTGATATGCAATAAATTTTATATATTCATGTCGGATGTTACTAATAAAGTTCTAAATTATTAATTTAAGAGTAGCCACTGCATCTTAAGTTAATTAATTTAGATAACCTAGTAGTTATTTAAAATATTTTTTTTCTTTAAATAGCTACTTAACAAAAATGACATCCAAAAAGTAATAGACCATAAAATTAGTTGTTTGGCCCTACAAGGAAATAATTAATTTTATAAAATGGTTAAATGATGAAACAATATAGCATCAAAATTAAATTTTCCTAAGCCCACAAGTATAGATTATTTAATTTTAATGTTTTAAATTTATCGTTTTGTTATCATTAAAGTTGTGTAAATTCATATACATAATGCACCTCTACCCATATAAAAGTTTGGATTTATACCTGAATATAAGGTGATTTATTCAATTAAAGTATAATTTCTTGCATTTTACAGTAATTTCTATTATTATGACTAATAAGGCTGCTAGAATTAAATGCTATCCGGTGATGAAAAATTACTTCAATTGGAAGAAGTAAATTTTGGGTGTAAAGCCTTGACTTAGCGCTTTAGGTGGATAGCTTGTTTTCAATGAATAAAGTGTGCCAAAGGCAAATGGATTCAAATGTACATTAGGAGAAATTTAACCATTTAAGTATTATGTACATCAAATCCTTTATTAATAAATTAATTTAGGATTTCATCCCAAATTTTAACATTGTTAAGGATTATTTGAAAGCCATAAAAGACAAAATTCTTAAATCTGATAAAGTTCTAGCTATCATTGTGATAAAAAAAACTTTTAAGAATAAAGTGTAACAATTTTAAAAGCTGTGTATAAGAATATTTTAGGATTTGAAATACATTGTTACTCAGTTTGAGTCTTCAGAATTGAGTTTTTTGAGTAAATTTCCTATTACTTTCAGTTCAACTCTTTTCCTAATGAGTATGGATTATTTAAAACACATATAAAGAAAATGGTCTATCAATGAACTCTCAACTATGTGTGTTCAAGTGAAAAAATGATTAAAGAATAAGAAACTAGATTTAGTTTGTTTACTGACTTAAAAGAAAAGGCAGTAAGCATGATAAAGGTGTTGTAAGGGTGAAGAAAAAAATTTCAATAAAGAAAAATGGCATCGAACCTTTCATTTTTGTATTATCTTAGACACATAAAAGGAAATATTACCTAAAGTAAATAAGAAGGCTCAAAAATAAAGATAAATCATTTCTTTATGAATCTCTTTTGGTGATATTTCTCATAATAAATGGTGGCTGGACTTTGGTTTAATGAATTATATTTCTATAACCATGTAAGGTTTCATAAAGTTAAGGAAACTGAACAAAAGCTGGAAGAAATATACTTTGAAAATTGATACGGACTTTCAAGATCATTTTTAAAATCTAGATTTATTTTAAATCTTGAATATTATATTTTATTTTATTCCTAAATTAGTAAAAATGAGTTTTGAATTTAATTTTCAAATTCTATTATTGAAATTTTAAAAGTGAATTTTTCGATTGGATTTTTTGGATCTGATCATTGTGAGAATAGTTTATTAACCATTCATTTGATTTTTAGTTATAAAGCATGTGCTTTATATATGAAAACTCCTCTAAGTTATGATATAAAGATTGTGTCATATCTCTATACAAAATTTAATAGAATTGATCAATAATGGATTACTTGAAACTCTTGACTTTGACATTTAAATTAGTTACATTAAGGGAAAGGCAAACTAACAATTCTATAAAAGGAGCTAAAGAAAGCACTATATTATTTAGAGATCATACACCTTCTCCTAAGTTTATTGATACATTAAAATTGTTATTTATGTCTCAGATAAAGTTCTAACTAAATTGGTTTTTAAAACTTTCTTTTAAGTAAATAGTTGAAATTAGCTTAAGACATTTACAAACTTGAGTTTTCAGGTTAAAGTGAAAGTTTATAACCCAAACATTAGGAAACTAGATCCAAGAATGATTAGCAGTTATAAGCTATGTAGTTGACTTGAAGGAGTATAGGTTTTACTATCTTTCAAATTCATCTGGAATTTTTAAAGCTAGAAATACTTAGTTTCTTATGGATCATCAACTCAGTGGAAGTGAATCTTTCAAAGAAGCCTTCAAGTTGAATCACGTATTCTTCTTTTTAAGATCCTCATTAAGAAAGTTATTTTCCACATACTCTCAATAAAATGAGCTACAAAAGCTATAATAATTCTTAATGAAACTTTTTTAAAATTAGAAAGAAAATTTTATGGTAATCAATGCCTTTCCTTGAGTGAAACCTTTGGCCATAAGTCTAACCTTATACCATTTAATATCACCAAATTGTAATTTAATGAGTTAATAGACTAAATCATTAGCCATTGTTCTCTTCTCTTTTATCATATCTTTATGTTGAAGTGTGAAAATTTTTACTATTCATGGCCTGTAAAAACTAGATCACCTTTATGTCTAATATTAAAATTAGACTTTTATACGTATACAAACAAGTCATAGAAATAGTTGGATTCTTATCCATTGGATCTCGTAATTCTACTATCACTTTTACATTTTATGCACCTTTAGTTAGTGAGGTTAATGATCTGTTGTAAAGGTTATACTTGATTTGACTGCTTTTTATTAATTCTATTTGCTTGTTTTGAGAAATAATCAAGTCATTTACAAAGATCAATCTAAATTAATTTATTCCTTAGCATTACAGTTCCACAATGTTGCAACATCATCCAGTTCACTAAAAGATCTTGTTAGCTATTGTACATATTTTAAAGTTAGTGGGAGTCCGTTCATAATTTTAGTCCTATATGACAATGATATTCTCTTTTCAAGTAGTGATTTGGCTTTGTTACATGACACAAAAGGTTTTCTTTCTTGAAACTTTGATATGAAGGATTTGCATGAAGCCTCACATGTTATAGACATTTAGATTCAAGAGAGAGGTTTGAAAAGACATAAAGTTTATCTCAAGAAGCCTATATTAAAATGGTTTTGGAAATATTTTAGGTGCAAAGCTATTCACCTATAGCGTAAATGTTAAAAAGGGATAAGTTCAGTCTAAATCAATATCTCCAAAAGATTTAGAAAATAAACATATGAAATGTGTTCCATATACATCTAATATTAGTAGCTTTATGAATGTCAAATTTATACAAACTTGACATAAGGTCTATAGTAAAAATGCTTGGCAAATATTAAAGTAATCTTGGCCTTGGTTATATGAAAACTATCAAGGGAATTATATTGTAAAATAATATCACAGGCAATAAGGCTGAGATATTTTATCTCTAGTTTGAGAGTTGTCAGTAAGGCTATTAAAGATTTATTGTGACAACTCTTATGCAGTCTGCTTTTTTAAGAATGATAAAATGGGAGTTGCGATAAGCAAATAGATATAAAGTACCTTGCTATTAGAGACTATGTAAAGAAGCAAGAAGTGGATATCCAGTATACTAATATTGATTTAATGATAGTAGATCCCTTGACTAAAGCATCGTCGTCAAACAGTTTAAATATCATGTGGATCATGTAGTGCTTGTTAAATTATGTTAGGATGTATTTTGGCTTCTTTGATTTTTTTTTTTTGTTCACACTCTTAGAGTTTGTAGACATATTTAAGTTTGTGCACATAAAGTTTATATACCGATTGGACCTTAAATGATTATAGAAAATTTATTTATAATGTATTATCTCATAAAATGCTCTTTTAAAGAGGATTATACATGTAATACATGAAAAAAAAAATTCGAATTAGAATGCTATTGCCATGATTAGTGTTATGTGAATCTTTAATTGAGTGGGAGTTGGGCTAAAGTGACTTATGGCCATATTAAAGTTTTGGATTTAGTTATCACTTATTCAAGTTCATGGTTCATCATACAGGCCAAGTGGGAACATGTTAGATTTTATATGGCCCATGTGATAAGTAATAGACCAAGGTAATTAAAATTTGTTTAATAATATTAAGGTGATAATTATTAAGAGAATCTTAATTCAGATTAACTACTATAGTAATAAAATTTAAACTATACTTCAGTAACTAATTAGAATATAGACTTCTTGATGGTAGGATAAAACTCCAATTAGTCTTTTAGTATAGGTCCCTAGTCTAGTCTATTAAATTACTTGTGCACTATCACAAGGTAATTATTAAGAAATAAAAAAATAGATTAAAAGACTTATACGAGATGTTCATCTTCGTATGGTTAGAGCGAGATCGTGTTCTTAATCAATAGTGGTTAGAGGTATGTTCTCTAAATTGAATTCCTACATTATAAATATAAAATGGATATCGACTTCTAAAAATGTGAAAAAAGATGTAATCCTATGTGTCAATATCTTGAGATAGGTTTGTAAGGATGTGAATGAGAGTTTGGTTAAACATCGAGTTACTTGAATAAGGCATATTTCATATATTTAAACCCTAAGAGTATGGGGCTTGAGTTTATTTTTTTTTTCATTTGGTTTTTATACCCTTTCTAAGCTCTATTTTTTAGCAAATTTAGGCAATTAAGGCTGAATCATGTTAAACATCATAACTTGCATTTATGAGTTAATTTCATGTTGATCTCATGCTAAAATACATTTTTGTTTGAAAATTCCCAATATATTCATGGGTTCATCATCATCTCTCTTATTTATCAAATCTAAAGTCTCAACCTTTCACGAATAGAACACCGTTAAACATAATGTATACATTATGCAATGGTATTGAAGTTAGAAGTTAGAAAAGTTCAATTTGTAGAATTTTTTTTACACTTCGGGAAATTATACTGAAGTTTTAAACATAATTTTTATATTCATATATGGTAAGCGCAATGATCAAATCTTTAAATAAATAAATTGATTTAAATTGAATAATTATGATAAATTATTCAAATACAACATGACACGAAAATAATATGAAAAATAATCAAAACAAGACATGATACGAAAAATACATGAATACCAATGCACGAATGTGTCAAAATGCACATAAATTAGAATACATTAACATACTAAAAATAACATAAACACAATACAAACATACAATCTCTATATTGAATCGATACAATAAAATTATACAAATATGAGATAAATTGAGACATAACATGAATATGTCATGAATAAACAATTTTTTTTTAAATTAAATCATTATAGTAAACTATGCAAAATAAAGGATTTATTGAAATACGACACGAATATAAAATGAAAAAATAATTAAAACTCAATAAAAATAAAATGGACATGAAATAAATATGTAAACTTATCAAAATCTACATAAAATGAATTATTAATATGCAAAAATTTATACAAAAAATAAAAACAAAAAATAAAAATAAAACACGAACACAATATGAATGTATAAAAGTGACAAAATTAATATAAAATGAATTATTAATGTGCAAAAAATATAAATTTATAATAATTTAAATATATAAAAATAACATAAACAAAATACGAAAATATAAAGTTTTCTATTATTTCTTCTTTTAACTTGCTCTTTCCTTTCCTTCCTCTTCCTCCTTTCCTCTTTGTTTTCTTTCCTTTCCTTTCTCTCGTTTCCTTGTTTCTCCGTCCAAAAACAAACAAAAAATAAAAAAAATTGAAGTACCCTAATTACCGGCATCCAATATTTTTAATCTCTCATATTAGTTGTATTCAAGCAAAGGAAACCAAAATTGAATGTGTGTGCGCACGCGCGCACGCGGGCGCATATATAAGCCCAAATGTGATATAATTTTTAAATAGATGAAAATTATACTTATTGTTTATTATATTTTTATATTTTTATTATAAATATATTTTTATTATTAATAAATCTTATTTAATCTACAAATAAGAAGTTAAATTTTATTAAAACATATTGTTAAATAGATTAATATGATAATAAATAAAAATAATTAAATGTTTATATGAAATTAATTTATCTTGAAAATTTAATTTTTCACTTAATCTTAAAAAGTAAATTAACTTATTTAATATTAAAATGAATTAAAATTTACATGAATTTTTAGTAATATAAAATAAATAATTTTATAATATATTGATAAATTTGTACATGAAATAAATCTTTACATTTTAATATAAATTTTAGTTAATATACATTTATTATTTTTATTTATTTTTAAAATCAGCACTTATACATAAATATATATAAATCGATGAATATTCACGTATGATAACAAATACTAATATACATAAATATATGAATTGGATGTGAATTAAAAAAAAATTATCATCGTTTGTCATTCAAAGCACTAATCAATCGTATTGTTAATTAAGCTCTCTTCTTCTTCTTCTTCTTCTTCTTCTTCTTCTTCTTATTAAATCAAGGTTTGACGTGATGACTCACTTATACCTGATTCACCGTATTCGTAACACAAAAAAAAAAAAAAAAGTTTAACAGAAAAATGAAGATAAACGTTGTTTGTATGTTGTTAAAAATAAATTTCTAAAATATGATTAGAATTTAATGAGAGCACCATGCATAAGGGAGGAATTCAGCACTATAAAGTCTTTAATTTAAACTCTGGATTTTACAATATAGTCTTAATGATTTTGACAATTTAGCTTTAAAAGTCTTGATAAAAACATAGCTAATATACATTGAATATTTTCAATTAATTGATGTACAGTGTGAAACATGATTTTGGTGCTTTTTTCTATTGGGATGTGACAATTTGGATAAAACCATATAAGATTTGGAACTTTGTTTCATTCAAATAGAAAAGGCCAATAATGCATGTGTAGTTGCCATGCATGTTTTTCATTGCCCATGTTATTGTGTTTCACAACTTCCATTCCAAGTCTGCCACCTCCATCTATACAAACCATTTTGGGTTTGTAGAATTAGATTGGATCATCTTTAACAAAATAAACGATAAATTTATTTGATAAATTCAAATTTGTAACTTTAAATGTGTTTCAAGATAACGTTCTTTTATACGTAAGTCTAATTTGAAAATTATACTTACCCATGTGCTGAGTAGTTGGTTTGGCCTATGGGTTTTGCTCGACTCATGCTTAACTTAAACAAAAATTTAAATTCGAGTCCAATTTGAAAGGTTATTTTATTAAATAAAATAAGTTTATAACTCGTATGATGCACGAATTAATTTTATTTATTTAAATAAGTATATGTACATACGCTAAGTATTATATTTAAATTTATGTTAAAGTATTTAATGTTTAACATATACGAACTGTATATGTTCATCAAAATTTTAATCCAATTTGAATCAAATTTATCAATTGTTTGTATATACATAAACAAAATATATATTCAAAATCTAATTTCAAACCAAATCTATTCAATTTACCTTTTTTAATTTAAGTTATTGATAGATCATCAATTTTTTTTAATTTATATATATTTTTTGCAATGTCAAATATATTTAAAAATTATATAAAATTTTAATACCGTATCAAAGTTAGATTCTATAAGAATACTATTTCCTTGCTAATATTTTTCCTATAAAATAATTGAATAAAAATTAAATCATAATAAGTCACGTTCATGTTATGATTGTGCTCAAATTATTCTTAATATATAAAAAAGATAAAAATATAGTCTTTTACATATATATATATATAGATCATTTAATGATAAATATTTTTCTTGATACTTTTTTTTTTGTGATTTTGACTACATTTTTATATCTTTCTTGATACTTTTTTTTTGTGATTTTGATTACATTTTTATACAAAAAATAAAAATTAATTAGTGAATGTGTATCAAAAGAAAAAGGTAAATCGAAAAAATAACTAAAAAATCACACATTTCAAATGAAAGTTTCAAATTGAAATAAAAAAAGTCACATAACACTACTATTTATAGGCTTATTGAATGCCAATAAATAGGATGTATTTATAATTTTAAATTGATTAATTTTTTTCGAATTTAAAATGAATATAATAAGTGATATGTGCATTTTTGAATTAAAAAAATAAAAGAAGATGATAAAAAATTTATCAAAGTAAAAATTAAGATTTTTAAATCTTAAAAAATATAATATTGTCAAATAAAGGAATTCTTTAAATTTCAAATTTTTGTTGCAACTTAATGTTGATTTTTGATGAGTAATTTTATCTATTACTGTTTAATCTTGATTTTAAATAAGTAAAAAATCAAAAGATTGATAATAAATAACATAAAAAAATTTAATTTGAAAATTCTTAAATTCTGATTTTAGATGCATAAATTTATCTATTACTTTTTAATCTTAGTTTAGATAAAAAAATTAAAAGATTAATAAGAGATCGTCTAAAAAGATTTAATTTGAAATTTTTTGAATTTTAAATAATAATATATTTAATCTTAAAAAAAAAGATAATCTTTAACTACATTTAATCATATATATATATTTATATATTATCAATCAAAATTAAAAAAAAATTCTAAATTAATTAATTTGATGATTTAATCTAGTGTTTTGGATATTACAATATTAGTTAAAATTAAAATTATCTTACATGCCATCAAGAGAAGATGTCCACATAAGTTTGTATCTTATTTTATTATATTATATATGATTTATGTTTTTATTTTATTCTAATTTCAAAATATATATTAATTAAAATATTAATATCAAAATAGTATCAATTCAAGGTAGCTAATTTAAAAATATTTTTATTTAAATTTAATTATTAAATATATAAATATTAGTATAAAAATAATTTTTATTTTTTATTATTTATGAACTGTAAATATAACTAATCTAGGCGGGCTAAGCCGAATTCAGATTTAGACAAAAATCTAAATTTTTTTTAAACAATGACCTGATCGTAAACACCTCTATATACCATTGTACTTTTTAATAAAATTTTTGTAAAAACCAACTTAAATGGTTTTTGATGGACGAGACAAGTCCAACCTCGAACAAGTTTATACATATATATATATATATATAAATCAATTAGATTCGGTTTGACATAATTAATGAAAACTTATAATTTTGAATAAAAAATATTTTAAGAGATGATTAGTAATGTTAAATATAACATAAAACTTGAAATTTAACTAAGTTAATTTATACAATCAATTAGCATTCAACAGATTTAGAGTTTAAATTTTAAAATCTGTAACCCTTCTCTTATTTTCAAATTATTAAATATAATATAATCTCAAATAATATATTTTTGAGAGTTAAATTTATATGTTAAAATTATATAGCAATCAATAATTCTCAACAAATATAATATTTCTATTATTTTTAATAAAAATAATTAATTAAATAAATAAATTTTAATATAAAATTAAATAATTCAAACGTGCAATCCTGTGGTTTCAATGTCTTTTTATCATTGAAGCAAAAAAGTCGACTGACACAACAAGGTACAATGAAAATATTGAAAGAATAACAAAACACATTACTTTGATTGGATCTGGTCAAAAGTTAAGTTACTCATTTAAGTTTAAAAGTGTATTCAATATTTAAAAAAATTTGAATAAAAATATTTGATTCAGAAAATAGATTTAAGAAAAAAAAACCATTGAAAAAATGGATTAAGGCTTAGATAGAAAAATTTAAACTTAGGCTAGGCTCAGTCTGAATAAGGATGTTATTATAACATTTATATTTTCATTTAATTAAATGTTTTTTACAATAATAGTTGTAATTTTAATTTTATTTTATTAGTTGTTTAGCTTGTTAAAATATTTTTATAATGGAAGCATATCATACATTTTTAAAAAATATTAACAAAAAAGTTAATAAAAATATATTTAATTATTAAAAATTAAATTAAAAACATATTTTAAAAATAAAAAATAATATAAACAATTTAAACGAATTTGAACTACCCATTTATAAATATAAGTAGGCTTGAAATCATGAACAGGTTTACCCTAACAAGTCTACAATTAATAAAATTATTTTTTTTTATGTTCTTATTATACCTATAACCTTTAACCTATATCTAATTAACTTAATAACCATTACACATTTAAGTTCTCTCAAACCTACAACGTTTATAAATTTTTTAACAGTATTATACCTATTGAATTAGTATTCAGTCAGCTAAAATTAATACAATTATATAAGACAAGTCATGATTTTATATTTTATATTTTATTTTTTTATCATAATCGTATTTAATAAATTATATATTTTTACAAATTTTAATATATTAATAATTTATTTTATATTAATTTTAATAAAATCACATATTTATATTTTATTTATATTATATTATATTTTATACTTTTTAATTATATTATATTATATATTATATTGTATTAAATTATTATCTATATAAATGCAACCATAAAAAATGAATTTTATTCGGAATAGGATTTCCATCAACTTTTCGGGTATACACTGGAATTCTGCGCACGTGTCATTGTCCCACTCAAACAGAACTTAAACCCAAACAAGGAAACCCTAAATTTTGTATCTTCCTAAAGTCAGTCCGCCTCATTATCTCTTTATAAAAAAATAATTTAAAAAAAATAATAATGGTGTTAATAATTTATTTTTATTTATATTTTTATTGTGAAAGTAAAATTTTTATAAATAATTTATCTTATTGTAATATTTTTAACTGAGTTTGATGTCAAGTTATATCAACTTTATTGATTAAATTATTAAAAAAATTAAATAAATTAGTAAAATAAATATAAAATGAAAGATATTTTGTCTTTTTATAATTTCTAATATTCTTCTTAAGAAACCTATCTGATCTTATGTTAAAAAAAAATAATAATAATCACATTTTATATGCCTAAAAATAACCACATAACATCCTTTGTTTTCTTTTTAAAAGAAAAGGAAAGATAGAGCACTCACATATTGAGTGTAACAAATTCCAAATTCTAATTTTTACTAGGATGTTAATCCTAACTTGGTCCGGGATATTTTATTTTAACATGCCATAAAGAAATCAATTTAAAGAATATAATGATAGTATTAATAATTTTTTGTTAATCAATTTATAATTTTTTTTTATAATTTTTTAATTTGTGTGTTGTTATGAGAGTAAAAATTTTGTAAATAATTTTTTATTTTTTTCTATATCCTAGTATCTTATATCATAAATATAATCACATAACATGATAAGAACAAGAGTAATAAAATTTACATAAAACGAATTATTAACGTGTCAAACTTATGCCTTGAGTATAATTTTGACATAAAATTATAACACGAAAACGATGCATGTAACATAAAATTGAGAGTTATTTGGATATTATCAATAAAACTTAATAATTTTGAACATAATATGATTATACATTGAAAACATGATATAAGAAAATTAAAATACAACATTATATGAAAAATAATATAAACACAATATAAATTAACAAATGTGTTAAAATCCACTTAAATTGAATTATTAATATATTAAAATTTATATAAATATATAATAACTTAATACGATTTTAATAACAAAAAGTAACATGAATACAATAAAACGTAGCACAAAATTAGAAATTATTTGATGAGTATTAATTAGATTTGATAATTTCGAATACAACACGATTATATGACATAAAAAATAAGAAAAATAATTAAAAAATGGCACAATATTAAAAAATGATACGAATATATAAAAGTGTTAAAATTTATAAAAAAATAAATTATTAATATATTTAAATTTATATAAAAATATAAAATCTTGAAATCAACTATAACATAAAAAAATACTAATATGATAGAAATATATAAAGAAAAAATTACCAAAATAAAAATCTCATTAAAACATTTTTACTAAGAAAAGAGAAAATTATGATTATCAGGTGAAAACCCTTAGTTATCCCTTCAATCGAGTGATTGTTTTAACGTAGTGCATATGGATATATTAACAATTTTATATTAAATAAAATTAAAAAATAATTTCCTTATGGTATTTATATAAGTTTATCCAATGACCTTGATGTGGAAGACTCAAACTGAATAAGTCTAGATAAATTTCAAATTGAGTGAATTTAATTAAATTTTTTTCAAATTATTGCTTATCCAATAAATAAAATAATATTTTATTTAAATTTAATTTAAAATATAATATTTTTTTAATATTTTAATATTTTTAATAAAAGCTCGGTAATGATATCAGATCTATGCAGGGTCATAGCTGCGGCGGGGAATCACTCTTGAATTTATTTATTTATTTATATTTTTGTTAAAGAGACAAAAAAATAAATGTATTTATTTTTATCTCCCCCAAAATTTCCTCGGATTTTAAGAAAAGACCCTATTAAAAAAAGAATTACGCATAAAAGTCCAAAATTAAAAAAAAAAAAAGAAAAGAAAAGAAAACATTTGTTTTTCTTAAAAAGGGGGAAACTTCACAAGCACCTCACAAGGAAATTATAGCCAAGCCTCCTGCCGTGTCTTCTTGTTTTCGTGAACTGAAAATGAGACCAAAGAAGGGGCCAATTCTTCCTCTTTCTCTTCACAAATATAAAAGAGAGAATTGGTGTTAAGATTTCTTGCAACTTCTTCTTCAACCGAAATTCTTCTTTTTATTTTTTTTTCCAATCCTAAGTTTGTTCTAAGTTGACATCCTCCTAACTCCCCAATACTTCAGCCATGAGAAGATCACCGCAAAAGTTGAAGCACAACCCTCTTTTCCTCGTATTCTCTTATAATATATAACCCTTTTGCAAATATTATCTGCCTAACCAATACAAAAACTTCATTTTTTTTTCCCTTCTGAGAATTTTTTTTCCTCTTATTAAAGGTATGAACTTGGTGTCTAACCAATCTGTTTCTTTCTTTTTTTTGTAAGCTTTTTTTTTCCTTCGAATTTTTTAGCTCTGTAAAGCATCAAAACATTGATTTTTTAAGGATTTTTGTGTTCCTTTTCTTTAATTTTGTAGACATGGGTTGTTTGAAATTTGACATAAAAACCAACTGAAACTTGATTTTGTAGCTTGTTTCTCTGTTTTCTTGTTGCTTTTTCCTTCCTCTTTATACTTTTTTTTTAAATGTTTTGCATTTCAATGTTAGATTGGAATCTGGGTTTTGATTTTGGGCTTCTGATATTGTTGTTATACCCCTCAAAAATTGATTCCTTTTTTCTTCATTTTTGTTCTTGTTTGACATGTAATTATGTTGATTCAATGTAATCCATTATACTTTTCTTTTCAATGCATTTGGTTTACATTGTTCGATAGATCTAAGAAATATGAATTCTTTTGATTTGATCTCTTTTATCTTTCCATGTGTATTGATCAGGAGAATCTTGTATTGGAGGCATTGGTTCTCCATGGTGAGCCATTAAGCATCAATTTTGCTTTTGTAATGTGATTTTCATTTGGATGAAAATTGCTTTTCTTTTCTTATCGATTAAAAGAAAAAGAACATGAAAAAGAGGGATATTTTTACTGGCAATCTAATTGAGTTTTACTTTGGCATTATGTACAAAAAATCGTATCCTTATTGTGATTTGATTTGTTTTTGGTTTATTATCATCAGGGAGAGGCCCCAACATTCTGTGTTGACAATCTACAAGATGGCTTTGGTTTAAAATCCAAAGGCTTTGAGACCTCCGCCGACGTTGGTGACAAAACAGTATGATAATTTTAATGCCTAATTTGGTGTTTTCATCATAAATTGTTTCTCTTTGTTACTGTTGGTTATTTCTTAGTTAATATGTTCAATCATCTTTTTTGATTGGAGGTTTGTGTTTATTTTCTCCGGGCAGTTTCTGATTGGTGGGGCAGACAATGATTCTGCATCATGTATTGGGGTTCAGATTTATGACAAATCGACAGGAAAATGGTTAGTTTTTGATAGAACAAGCTACACAGTTTCTTCTTCGGGTTTTTGGTTTAGTGTTGTGGGTTAATTGTTTCTGGTATTATTTTCAGGGTGATTCCCACGGTGCTGGGATCTAAACCAAAGCCATGTAAAGGCCATTCAGCCGTTCTTTTGAATGAAGATCGAATAATGATCATTATTAGGGGTTCCACTCCAGATGACTGCATTTGGTTTCTTGAGGTTGGTATTTTGAAAACTTGAGATCATTTAATGGTTAATTAAGGACAAGCTTCGCATACTCTGCAGTTAGAATAGTTCATTTCTTTGTGGCATTTAGATATTCTAAAACTCGGTGCTTCTGAGTTGCATAAAAACTATCTGAAATTTTGTTGCCTAAAAAGTGTTTGATCTTGTACAAATATTGGTAGGTGGACACCAAGTATGTTAAGGAACAGAAAAAAGTTTTGGGGACTGAAGTTGTTGCCTGGAGTAAGGGTGTGAGGGGTGATGCTGGGAAGCCAGTTGTTATCAGTGGTCCTTCTGGAGTCGGTAAGGGGACATTAATAAACATGCTTATGAAGGAATTCCCATTCATGTTTGGGTTCTCTGTCAGCCACACAACTCGTATGCCAAGGGGCATGGAGAAGAATGGTGTTCATTACCATTTTACCGACCGAAGTGTAATGGAGAAAGATATAAAAGATGGGAAATTCCTCGAGTTTGCTTCTGTTCATGGGAATCTGTATGGGACCAGTATTGAAGCAGTTGAGGCTGTAGCAGACTCTGGGAAGGTGAACAGTCCTTGTTACCATTCTATTCATAGTAGTTATAATACCGACAGATGCTTTTAAAGTTGCACAAGGATACCAAACTATCAAACGGAATCTCATCTTGGAGGAGGTCAAATGGGAAAACCAGTGTTCTAAATCTCAAGATGATTTAATTAGTTCAGGACATTATCTTATTTTCTCACGGGGAGGGGAAACTTTAGCATGTCGGATCTCATGAAATTAAAGTCACATCAGCTCTTCCATTTTAGAATTAATGAATTACTAATCATCTTCTGCATATTGTTATGGGGGAGTAGCAAAGGTGTGTTATGTCTCTTGTATATACTTCGGGTAACTTGATGACCTTTAAATAATGCCATGGCTGTATTGGACTTGATGGTGCGGTATTGAATTTAGGATTTTTGGTTGTGCATTTTAAGAAGCATATCAAGGGTTCTTGTAGGAGCAGCATTCTTTACTTCAAAGTTATCTCTCTGTGCAATTGATGTGTTCTTTTTTTTGTTCGCTTTATTTCAATAGAGGTGCATCCTTGACATCGATGTTCAAGGAGCAAGGTCCGTGAGGGCAAGTACACTTGATGCCATTTTCATTTTTATCTGTCCACCCTCAATGAGAGCGCTTGAGGAGCGGCTCCGTGCAAGGTGAATCATTGCTGTCCATTTGATATTTATCATTATACTATAATCCATGTCTTGTTATAATTAGGATGTTATAAATAGGGGAACTGAGACAGAGGAGCAAATCCTAAAGCGCCTGCGGAATGCTGAAGCAGAAATTGAGGCAGGGAAATCCTCTGGCATCTTTGATCATATATTATACAATGATGATCTTGAGGAGTGTTATGGGAATCTTAAGGTGACGTCTCTTTCCCTTGAACCATATCATATGCATCTTAGGTTCTTTTGAAATCCTTTTACTGAGTATCAATTCTTACTTATATCCTGATCTGATGAATTTAATTTGATATAGAAAAACCTGGGTCTAGATGGAAGTGCACCAACTAGTCATAAGCCATGTAAGAAGGTTACCTTGTGATTACTGTTTTCTCTATTGCTTTGTATATTGCAAATAGAAACGAATTTATGTAAAATGTCATACAGCAGCCAAAGGGATTGACCTGCCGTCGAACCATTCGATATCAAAAATCGATAATAAGATCCTCATTAATTGTGAGACTCCAGAACTGGTGAATACATTGAAGTACTTGTAAGTTACTCTTTCTCTTTTTCTTAAAGCAAGATCATAATTCAGTTGGGTTCTTGACTAGGCACTTGTGGTTTTATTCAGGATTGTACTTGATGTGTCGTCGCTTAAAGGCGGTGCTCCTGGCCGGACAAGAGGACTAAATGTCTATGCCATTGATTCATTTTCAGATGGGCTTAAATGGGATAAACTGAGCTAACGACTGCAAGCCTTGTTAGGCTAGTATGGTTTTAAGCTTTTCTATTTGGCGTAAGGGGGAACTATGATAAAGCTCTACATGTCTTCTAAGTTGATTGCATAAATTGGATTTTCTTTCACTCAATTCTTTGCTTGTTTAAGAACCAAGATGTAGTATTTGAACAATTATTATTCCCACATGGGCAATGAGAGAGAATTCATGATTTCTGCGGCAAACAAAAGCTTATATACACGGACTTGGGATGAGTATCAGATATAGGTATGTATTCAATATGAGTATATTTAATTTTTCTTTCAAGTTCGAAGGATCATACTTTTTTATCCAAATGTGTTGGATGCATATGTTGAACATAAATACCTTTTAAGAAAAATGAAAAGTTCGGGTTCTTCTAAGTTGATTGCATAAATTAGACTTTCTTTCACTGAATTCTTTGCTTGTTTAAGAACCAAGATGTAGTATTTGAAAAATTATTATTCCCACATGGGCAATGAGAGAGAATTCATGATTTTTGCGGCAAACGAAAGCTTTTATACACGGACTTGAGATGAGTATCGGATATAAGTATGTATTCAATATGAGTATATTTAATTTTTCTTTCAAGTTCGAAGGATTATAATCTTATATCCAAATGTGTTGGACGCATATGTTGAACATAAATACTTTTTAAGAAAAATGAAAAGTTCGGGTTTGGGTAACATAGGTTTCAATGGTATATGATTTTGGATTTGATTCGTATCAGTGACGTTTTATTAGGAACAATCTTGAAAACACGATTACTACAAGGCAACAATAGATCTTTTCTGGGTTCAGGGACATGAACAACCAACTTATCTGGATTTTTCTGTTTCAAAAAGAAAAATGGTTTTTCTGAGTGCGAAGAAAAGAAAAAGTCATCGAGTTTGTGTCGTTAACAGGTTATTAAAGAAAAAGGAAGGATAGAGGGTTCGTTGTTGAATTTATCAAGGATTAGAATGGAATTAAGGTTGACGTAAAGAGTCTGAAATAGCCTGAAAATTTTCTTGGTATATGATAGCATAATGTTCAATAATAGGGGAATTTGCAAAATCGGAGCAAGAAGGTTTTATTATCCACATAATGAATATATTTCGACGGAAATAAAGGAGAAAGGGAAAGCAACCGGTAAATGAGTGGTAAAGAGAAGAATTTGGTTAGACGCAATTTATTCGAATTCAGTTCAAAAATAATTTGAATTCGATTTTGATTATTATTAAGCTGAGTTTAAGTGGTTCAAGTTCAAGTTAGAGTAACTCGAATTATTTAGTAAGCCCCTCTAGTATCTTAATGTATTGTCATACTTCAAACACTTTTAATATATATTTGTATATTTTTAATTACTGTTTAATAAAATTTCAATTCAAAGTTGAGCTTGAACACAAATAACTCAATTTGAAATTGAGCATTGGAATCAAGCTTCTCTTTTTCCTAGATATATAAACCCAATTGAATGAGTTTAAGTATTTTAATTTATAGCTCGAATCAAGTTTGAATTTTAAAAATAAAACATGATTGAGCTTGAATTTCGAGCTATGAGTTTTGAGTTGAACTTCTTACTACTTGAACTTGATTCACTTAATTACACTTCGATTAGGAAGAACGAGATTGGTGCCATTGGTTATTAGTCCATTTTATCTGGACCATAGAAAATATTTGCATTTAATATAGATTTTTTATGCTATTGTCATGGGTCAAAATCAAGCTTAAGTATTTTTTTTTTTATTGATGCTATTCTCATAGGTTGAGACTCAAACTTTACCCTATACGACACTAAACCCTAAAATGGTCTTGGCTATAGACCAACTTTCAGACTGTTACATTAGTTAATTCTAAAATGTAAGCTAGCACATAATGAGAGTAACTCTTTTATGGGCGTCATAACTTGGGATTAGAGTAACCTACTGTTTTGCAATTTCTTTGGGACAAAAAAAAGCGAAACACCAATGACATATGAATTCATTTGTATACCATTTTGTAGAGAGTTTTTTTATCGAGTAAGGAAACATTGCAAACAAGTAAAACAAAGTGTGATAAATAGATGGCAAAGAAAAAGATTGGAGCAGTCTCTGGATGACAAGTGTGGTGGCAAATGGTGGTGATGAAGATAGTGAAGGTTACATTGGTTATAGGTTTTACGAGTAAAGATTGTAGAGAATCCTTAGTAGACAGCCAAAAGTTAATTACGTAGCCAAAAGATCATAAATGAAGCTTTGGGACTTTCATTTATAACCTCTCTAGGAAATTACCAAAGGGTTATAAAGGAGAGGGGAGGTTACAAAAGTAGTGAGTTGATGGAAGTTGTTTGAAGTTACATCTTGAGTAATGTTTTGGTAACAAGCAATAAGTATTGGTTACACAGCAGTACACCTAAGAGTGAAAGGTTAAAAAGTAGACTTTTTAACACTCTCCATATATGAGCCTCCAAGCTATAACTTCCCAAACATCCCAAGTGTAGAGAAAACTCAAGAATCCTGCCAATTTTTAAGGCTAGCTCTATAAACGTTATTTAGTAGATCTTATTGTATCAAGTAACACTCCTACCAAAAAGTGCTACCAAAGAATGTTTTGCTAGGTAGCTTTACTACCAAAAGCATCTCTGCCAAAAAATGCTATGCCAAGTAGCGTTGCTATCAAAAGTACCTCTACCAAAAAGTGCTGTGCCAAATAGAGCCATTGCCAAAAGCACCTCTATCAAAGAATATTGTACCGAGTAATGCTACTAACAATAAGTGCTCCTACCAAAAAGGGCTATGCCAAGTAGCATTACTGCCAAGAAAGGTTGTGTTAAGCAGCGTTACTTCCAAGAAGCATTGCGTCAATGAAGGCTACCCTTGCATCATACATTATTGACTTAAAAATAATAAATAAAATAATTGTAATATGAGAGCATTAAAAAATTAAACTCATAATATCAATATGAAAATAATAATAATAATAATAATAATAATAATAATAATAATAATAATAACCTTGAATGATATTAACTATAATTTTAAATATAATACCTTGCGGGATGTATTCACAAGGTAGAAATCTCACCTCATGGGATAGGAAGATAGTTTGTATGCATGTTGAAATAACGTGAATTAATAAGTCGCCATTACTAAATTCAAATAATATGAAATAATATTATGTTTGACTTTTAAAAAAAAAAATAATAATGATGATGATGATGATGGTGAGAAAAGGTATAAAATAATAAAAGATGTGTTGACAGGTAAAAGTTTAAAGAGCTAAGTGATGGACGATGATACGTTGAAATAGGAATAAAAAAAGTTGTACTAAGAAGTTAGAAACCTTTAATTTTTATTTCTTTTATAAAAAAAGGTCATGACATATAGCTGTATATATGTTTAAAATAGAATTTTCAAATGGTAGCATGTATGCCCCGCCCACATCTTGATATCTATTTGAGGAAACATGACTGCTTAGGAAACCTAGCATGAGGTATTAGCCGTGAGGTAATATCTTGAGAGGCATTATCCGCGAGGTATCACCGGCTAGATAGTAATAGAGAGGTATTAACCATAAGGCAATAACATTAGACAAAAATATACATGTTGTAACGTCATGTATTGTTTGTCAAGTGTTTTAATAAGAACATCAACAATTCAGCAAAGAAGAAGAAAACATATTTATAAATAAGACAATAATATATAACTCTAATGGGCTGAAGTAAAAGCATGGTTTCAACAAGCATAAGATCCCTTTTTTTTTTATAAATAGTAATAAAAGAGTTACATTTAGAAAAGGAAAATTTTTTTAATTTTAATGAGATAAGTGTATAAAATAAATTTTTAGAGTTCAAGTTGTACAAGGAGATTAGACATAGCGTGTAACAACAAAGGTAGCATGAATTTTTATTTTGGTTATATATCTCAAAAGCTCTGCTCATTGACGAAAGTTACATTCTTTCCTTTAAAAATTTCTTTGAGAAAAAGTAAGTTCTCCCTTCCTTTTATATATATATTTTTATACGAAGTACAAAGATTTTTTGTGGCAATTAATTTCAAGTATTTTTCTAACACTATATATAAAAAATAAAAACAATGATATAATACAAGTTGTATTAGCCACGCTGTTACAAGCAATAACTGTTGCTACTTCAAAGCAAAGAGCATGCCATTTGCTTTACGCGAGCAACAATGGCTCATTTTTTTTAATTTTTTTAAAAATATGTATATGATTGTGATTTTTTTATTATGTAGTTATAAATTACTTAATTAGCCTTTGTTATTTTTGTAGGAATTTTCATTCTCGCGATGGTGACAATGAACTTGCATAAGTCAAGTTATGGACAACGCTTTAGGGATGCTCATCTAGTTCTAAAGGAAAAAAAAATAGATTGCTTGCAAAGCTCCCACTAAGAGGATGGTACTTAGAGCAAACAAAGATTGCATAGTCCTTTCAATCTTTAAGAGTTAAGAGGATCCAATCACTAAGGTCGGTGAAGCTAATCATTTTTAGAAATACGAGGATGAGAAACAATATGGTCAACATCCATCTATGCCAGTTAGGTACAAGTTTCAATATATCACTTCCAAAGCACATGAGAGAGAATACATCTTCGGTAATTCTTTGTTTAAGTTCAAATTTTAGCAAGGACAATTTTCACTTTCAAGTATAAAGTTTGCCAATGCTTTGCCAGTTTAAGGTTGGGATTAATAGGTAAATAAAGTCTTACCAAAGCCTATTAATGCCACATACTTATGGAGGCTGGAGTATTTGATGCTATTTAAACTAGCTCCAAACTCCTCTGATAAGGATCACAAGATAATATCCTCTTGTAACTGATAATCTTGGATAAAAATCAAATAATCTTATAAAAGTCAAATTATCTTGTAATTGATAATCTTCTCTATGAGTTATCTTCTAGGAGTACAAATCATAAACCCCTATGAAACTAGCATAAATAGGGGTTATTCTATTATATTCATCATCAGAAATAACAAATTCTCTTCTTTAATTGAGAGTAATTTCTCTATTTTAAATTCTAGGCCATTTTTGGTATTCGTACCAGCCATCTCTTGTTTTGAAGGCAGTCTTTCATTCATCTCCAAGTCGAATTCTGATCTGATGATGCCCACTTCGTAGGTCAATCTTAGAAAAAATAGTTGCACCATGTAGCTGATCCAACATATCATCAAGCCGAGGTATCAGGAACCGATACTTGATGGTGATCTTGTTGACTACTCGACAATGGACATACATTCTCCAACTGTCATCTTTCTTAGGTACTAGGAGTACGAGCACAGCACAGGGATTGACACTTTCTTGGATCATACCTTTCTTTAACAACTCTTTAAATTGTCATTGAACTTTAGCATGTTCCTGGGACTCATCCTGTAAGCAGGTTTGTTAGGAATTTTAGTTCCATTGCTACACCACTTACAAACTGCATCAAAGTAGGTAAGTTCTAATGGACAGAGCAAGCTCAGAAAAGCTTTGAGGAACTAAAAAGCATTTGATAGAAGCCCCTGTGCTAGCCCTTCCAAATTGTGACCAAGTGTTCGAAGTCAGTGATGATGCTTTCAATACTGGGATTGGTGTTGTTATGAGCGAAGAGGGACATCCAATTGCCTTCTTCAGTGGAAAGTTAAATGAGGCCAAACTCAAATACTCCACTTATGATAAGGAGTTCAATGCCATTGTCTGAGCTTTACAGCATTAGAGTCATTATTTGTTGAATAAGGAGTTCATTCTCTACTTGGACCATGAAGCCCTCAAGCATCTGAATTCTCAACAGAAGATCAGCCGTAGACATGCCGCTTAGAGTGAAATTTTGCAGTCTTATCCATTCCTACTCAAGCACAAGGCGGGAACTTTGAATTCTGTAGCTGATGCACATAGCCAATGTCATACTTTGTTAACTACTCTTCAAGCAAAAATTGTTGGGTTTGAAGTTATCAAAGAGCTATACCAGAATGATCTTAATTTTCGTAAAACATGGAATTACATAGAAGCATAACCTTTCCAGCAGTTCCACAAGCATGAAGATTTCTTATTTCAAGGAAAAACTCTTTGCATTCTTTAATGCTCATTACTAAAGGTAATTATCTGGGAAGCCCATAACAGAGGATTAGTAGGTCACTTTGGATGAGATAAAACTGTGGCCTTAGTCAAAGAAAATTTCTACTGGCCTAAGCTTGAAAGAGATATCAATAGGCATATCCAAAGATGCAGAACCTGTCACTTGGCTAAGTCCAAAAGCCAAAATACAGGATTATACATGCCTTTTCATGTTCCAGATGCACCTTGGGAAGATGTAAGTACGGATTTTGTTCTTGGACTACCTTGGACTTAAAGATAAAAAGACTCCATAATGGTAGTTCTGGATAGATTTTCAAAGATGAATCATTTTATCCTATGCCAAAAGACGAATGATGTTGTTCTAGTTGCAGAATCATATTTCAAGAAGATTGTTCGTCTTCATGGCATTCTGAAAACTATCACTTCTTATGGGGATGTCAATTTCTTAAGCCACTTTTGGAGGACTCTATGGAAGAAAATGGGAACTAAGCTTTAATTCAGTAGTGCTAGCCATCCTCAGACAGATGGACAAACTAAAGCAGTTAACAGGATTTTGGGAAACCTACAACCTTTATTTAGTGGATCTTGTTATGCCAGGTAGTTCTACTACCAAGAAGCACTGCTGCCAAAAAAAGTTCTATCAAGTAATGTTAATGTCAAAAGCACCTCTGCCAAAAATTGCTATGCCAGGTAGTGTTACTACCATAAGTATCTTTGCTAAAAAATGTTATGCCAAATAACTTTTACCAAAAGTGTTGTGCCAACTACTACTAATAAGCACTGCTGCCAAAAAAGGTCGGGCTAAGTAATACTATACCTAAGAAGGGTTGTGCTAAGTAGCGTTACTGTAGAGAATAACTGTGCCAGTAAGGGTTATGCCTGCATAATATGTTATTGACCAAAAATAGATATTTACATTTTTCAAATAAGAATTCTTAACCATCTAAATCCTTAATCCAAAAGTAACTTCTTTTTCTTTTATGAGATGATAGACGAATGAATTGGTGCTATAATTCCATTTCCAACCTAAACATGTATGAAATAAAAATGGATGCATAAAAAGCAAGAATACTAGTATAACAACATACACAAAATTTAGTCCAACCTAGCTAAGCAATAGAATGATTTCATTAAGGAATGAAGATGATGTACAGTTAATTAAAGGCTCATAAGCTTAAACCCCCAATTACTCCAAAAAGATTCTTCTTTTACAATAGTTAAAACTGTAATTTTTTGAATGCTAGCTAGAACTTGTTGGTTTCAAGCAACCATCAGTAAGGCAGCAGTGAGAAGATAAGGCAAAGTATAAAAGAATAAACATTGTGACATGAAAAATTGCCATTCCAATCCAGTCAGAACTTGGTCTCAAATATTTGACTTATATGTTGCTAAACATCTTAGCAACCAAATAATCTTATCATGAAACGTTTCGTATACCAATTAGAATATGATTTAAAAAAAAATAAGAGAAAAATATCAAAAATAATGTTGTTATTATCATCTCAAAGCATTTATGTATTCATGGAATATTTATTTTCCATTTGTAATCCTTAGTAGCTAAAAATTTTAATTATCATCAATAAGTCAGTTATAATTCATTTATTGTCCATCACAATTAAAAAATGTATCTCAATTTTAGAAAATTGGAACATTGTCTTGCTTTTCACGTAACTAGGTTCTTGATCTACCATTTCAAGAGACATGAGATAATTTCATTCTAGCAGGATGTATTCCAAGACCATAAAAATGTACCCAAATATGATACTTCTATAATTGTCACAAGCATATTCCATATATATCCTTTTGCAGAATTTACATTTGATAATCCTACCTTGACAAGTGATACTTGACAAAGATTTTTTTTACTTTTAACTTCATTTTAGGCAATGGTTGGAATTTTATTATATTATTTATTAGTCGTTAGACTTTATGTAGGCCATATGATATTTAGGTAAACCAAGATAATTATTTTATTATAATTGAGGTAATATTATTTTGATAAATTCTATTTAAGATAAAACTTTAGTGATAAGAGCTTAAAATTAATTAAACTCTATTTTAGTTATTAATTAGAATACAGACTCTTTGATAATAAGTTACAACTTTAATTAGTCATCTAGTATAGATCCTTAGTCTAGACAATATAAATTGCTTGTACACCACCATAAGATAATTATTACAAATTAAAGAAATAAACTAGAAGGCTTATACAAAACATTCATGTTCGTGTGCTTACAATGAGGTCGCATTCTTGATTAACAATGGCTTATGTTTCTTAAATTCAAATCTTACACTGAAAAAAATGGGAGAAACACCTACTCTCTAGAAATCATGAAGGATTTTTGAGGTCTTTTTTTAATCTTGAAAATTTTTATTTTAAAGAAATTTCGTTTCATTCCTTAATTATTAAAATTGAATTTTGAACTTAATTTCAAAATTATATTGTTGAAATATCAAAAAAATGTTTTTTATTAGTTTCATCATCATTGACTTGAATCCTATTTGTAAGAATAGTTTATTAAGTATTAATTTGATTTTTTTCAAAAAATATGTGCTATAAATAAAAACTCCATTGAGTTATGGTATAAAGATTGTGTTATATCTTCATAAAAAAAAAATTTAAGATATTGATCAATGATGGGTTATTAAAAATCTTGAGTTTAACACTTAAGTTAGTTGCATTGAGGAAAAGGTAAACTAACAAGTCCACAAAAGGAGCTAAAAAAAAACACTGCAAGATCTAAAGATCCAACATCTTCCCTTAAATTTATGGATTGACACATTGAAAGTGTTGTTTATGTCTTAAGTAAAGATCAAACTAAATTAGTTTTTAATATTTTTTTGAATTATGGAATACTTAGAATCCAACTTAATACATTTACTAACTGAGGTTGTCTGATTGAAGTGACGGTTTATAACTTAAACATAAGGTAACTAGATCTAAAAATAGTTAATTGTTATGCATCTAACTTGAAGGGGTATAGGTTTATTGTCCTTCAAATTTGTTTATAATTGTTAAAACTAGAAATACTAATTTTCTCATGAATCATCAATACAGGGGGAGTAACTTTCCTCGTAAAGTTAATATTGAGGAATAAATTAAATATGATTGATTTCTTGTAAAAGACTTGATTGTTTCTCAAAACAAACATACAAAATTAGCTGGAGAACAATCAAACTAAGAACAACCATCACAGTAGATCATCAATCTCATTGACAATACTACTAAAAGTATGCTAAAATACAAAAAAAAAGTAGAATTAAGAAGACCAATGTGCAAGAAACTAGATATTTCTATGACTTAGTTGTATATCTATAGAAGTCTAATTTTGATATTAGACATAAAGGTGATCTCTTTTTCACGTGCCATGAAAAGTGAAAATTACAAACTTTGGCATAAAGCTATGATAAAAAAGATGAAAGTGATCCACTCTAATAACTAATTGAATTACCATTTGGTAATGTTGAATGGTATAAGGTTAGACTTCTAGTGAAACGTTTTACTGAAAATAAGGTACTAATTACTTTGAAATTTTCTCTTCAATTTTAAGAAAGTTTCATTTAAAATTATCATAGCTTTTGTAGCTCCTTTTGATCGAGAGTTACATGAAATGGTGGTGAAAACAATCTGCTCAAACAGCAATCTTGATAAGAGGTATAAATAATTCAACCTAAAGGTTTCTTTGAAAGATCAATATATAAACTAACAAGATCCCACTGATGGTATTTAAAGTTTCACAATGTTGTGACATCATTTGGTTTACTAAAGATGTCATTGATTATTGTACATAACTTAAAGTCAGTGGGTGTAAATTCATAATTTTAGTTCTATATGTTGATGATATTCTCTTTTCACGCAATAATTTGGCTTTGTTACATAAACGAAAGGTTTTCTTCTTCAAAACTTTGATATGAAGAACTTGGTGAAGCTTCATATGTCATAGGCATAAAGGTTCATTGAGATGGGTCTCAAAGGACACTAAGTCTATCTCTAGAAGCCTAAATCAAGAGAGATTTGGAAAGATTTAGGATGCGAAGCTATTCACCTACAGTGGCATAAATCATGAAAGGGATAAATTCAATTTATGCCAATATCTCTTAATAATATAGAAAAGGTGCATATGAAAGGTATTATATATGCATTTAGTAAAAGTAGCCTAATGTATTGTTAGGTTTATACAAACTTGACAATAGGTTTGTAGTAGAAATGCTTGGCAGATATTAAAGTAATCTCAGCCTTGATTATATGAAAGCTACCAAAGAAATTATGTGATAAAGTGATATTACAGGCATTAAAGTTGAGATATTTTATTTTTGGTTTGGGAGTCGTCAACAGAGCCATTACAGATATATTGTGATAACTCTTATACAGTACGTTTTTTTAAAAATGATAAAAAAGTCATAACAAGCATATAGATATAAAGTACTTTGCTATTAAATATTGTAAAAAAGTAAGAAGTGAATATCCAACACATCCGTATAGATCCAATAATAGCAAACCCTATGACTAAAGCATTGTTGACAAAATAGTTTAAATTTCATATGGATCATATAGGCTAGTTAAATTCTATGAGGATGTATTTCAGCTTCTTTGATTTTGTTGTTTTCGCATTTTTAGAGTTCATGGACATGTTTCAGTTTGTGCACTTAAAGTTTACATGTCAATTGGACCTTGAATGATTACAAAAAATTCATTCATAAAGTGTACTTTAGAGAGGATCATGCATTATAATGCATTGAAGGAGATATTTGACTTATAATGCTACTGCAATGATTTGTGTTATTTGAATATTTAATTGAGTGGCAGTTGGGATAGAGTAACTTATGACCATATGAAAGTTTGGATTTAAATATCACATGTTCAAGTTCCTAGTTTATCATGTAGGCTAAGTGGGAGAATGTTAAACTTTATGTGGCCCACATGATAATGAGGTAAACCAAGATAATTATTTTATTATAATTAAGGTTATATTATTTTGATAAATCCTGCTCAAAATAAAACTTTAGTGATAAGAGTTGAAAATTAGTTAAAATCTACTTCAGTTACTAGTTAGAATATAAACTATTTAATTTTAGGGTATAACTCTAATTAGTCATCTAGTATATGTCTCTAGTCTAGTTTATATAACTTGTCGGTACACCATTATAAGTCAAATTCTGAATCAATAATGATCAGAGATACATTCTTTAAATTCAAATGTTACATTAGCAACATGTTATCAAGGAGAAATTATGAGCCACATGTAGAAGCCTCCCACTTCTTAAGCCAAGAGCTACTAACAATCTTAACAAGATTTCATATTCAACCAGATCCTAGTGCTTGATTCCGCAACGTGTGTGAAAACACTATAAATTAATAGTTTATGTACAATTTTAGAGGATTCAATTAGTTTATGTACAATTTTGTAAATTTACATATTATATGATGTAAAATCGTGTAAAATACTATATGATATAATTTGTTATTATTTATTTATTTATCAATGAAATAGAAAATCTTATTTATCTTAATTGATATATTTTCTTTTGTTGTTAGGGAAATTGTGAAAAATCTATTGATAAATGCATTTAGTAGTGATGGAATTTATGAACTTGGTATAATTTTATGACGGATTAAATAAATTGTAAATTCAGAAGTTGTGACAAAATTAGTATTGGAAATTTTTAGTTGTGATAAAAAAATTGCAATAAAACTAGTGACAGAATCTATATGGAGACAAAAGTCTGTAACAAAATTTCGTGACAAAATTTTGTGATAAAAATAATAATATATTTTCAAGTTCTATGACGGAATATGACGGGCAGCTACCCAAGTTAACAAAAAACTGTGACCAAATGTTTGATCATTGTAACAGAAAAACCATCACCAATTTAATGACAGGATCAACAAATCTTTTAATGGTATTATTAGAGAAGAGGGTATCAATCACGGAAAAAAGCTATCACTAATTCCATTACTAAATTTTAACTGTGACGGATTTATAGCATTCTATAAAGTATTTTTCTATCACTATTTAGAAAATTTCTAGTAGTATTATTGCCGTTTTATCATCCTATAACATCAGGATGAAAATCATTAGATGATACTTTTAGTTCTTAAATTCTTTTTATGAGGTGCAAAAATGGAGATACTTCTATCCTGGAGTCATAAGAGTTATTGAAAAATTGCAACACCTTCTCGGGGGTTTGTTTACATAAAATGGTAATGTCGTTAATTATTGATCGCAACTGAAGACATGGCATTCATGCCAGCGAGTTTGCATTTCTTGATGCCAGCGAGTTTGCATTTCTTGTTGCCACAAAATTAAAAAGTGTCCATTATAGAATAAGATAAACGACGTTAAATACAAATGCTTATAGGTAATGAAGGCACAAACTTGATGCCTGAAGCAGTTAATAAGTTATATACCAGGACCTTACTAAAATTATACCAGTCAATATATATAATAACATATATGTCCTTTTCTACAAGTAGCAAAAAGATGAAAGCCATTATCCAATTAAAAACTACTTAAGTTTGTATTTAAAGTGTCCAAACCAAGATACACGAAGGGCTAAATCACATACGTAATGAGATTGAATTATTAGTTTCGTTGATTCTAATATGAAATGTAATATTTGAAAAAGATGATAATTTGTACTCATCATGTAGCGTAAAACACAGAATTGAACTAATTAAATCAAATATCAAAGCTCGTATGTTACTTCTAAGGGTATGGACTGGTCTTAACATTCGTAATAATCTTCATATTTATTTCCCATGTAAAAGCTTAGATCTCTTCTTCAATTAGTACAATTTAAAACAAATTTTGTAAGCTGGCCAGCCACCATCAAGCCCGTTAAGATGGATCTTTTGCTGCATTCAAACCTACCAGTTATATATATATATATATATGAAGTTGCAGTTCAAGAATAAAAATTTAAATAGAAATAAAAAATGATAGATTCGAATTTAAATTTATTATATATTATTTTTTAAAAATAATTATATGAATTAATTGAATTAAGTCATAAACTCTTATAAGAAGGTGTTCAATCCAAACCTATGATGCTTTTAATTCTAATTTCGGCTTTGCCCAATTCATTCGCGATATTAAGCTGTGTTATCTGCAAAAGTGTTAACAAAAGTAACCAACTCCTAACTTATAATAAAGGGATAAATTATTCTTAAAAAAATTACAAGGATAAATTTTATTTTAATTATATGAATAATTAAATAAATATAATTTTATTAATAATTCAGATTTTAGTTGCAATTTTTTTGGTTGCTATTGAATTAGCTCAAACTTGCATGATGACTTTTGCAGATGAATTCATGAAATCAAAAAGATTGTAAGAATCAGAACTGAATTAGCAAACAATACTACAGAGTTGTGCTCCAATCATACGATTCAGAGAATTTGAATGAAAGGCCAACACTGCCATTTTTTTCCCATTTTCAATGGAGGAACAAGATCATATAGACCTATTCAATGGTCGAATTATTTATTTAAACTCAAAAATTTATTCGATATTTCAGGGGATTTCAACAAAAATATGATATCCAAAAAATAAACTTGAGTAAAATAAATATCTGTTTAAAAAATAAGTTGAGCTTTGGATAAAGAATTTTAAGTTTTTTTTCAATTACAAAATTTATATTTTTATAATATAATTATATATATTTTATAATAATAGTCATAATTTTATTTTAATTGTTAACTTGTTGAAATATTTTTATAATGTAAGTTATATTATATATTTTTAAAAGAATATTAACAAAAAACTTATTAAAAATATATTTAATTATTAAAATTAAATTTAAAAACATATTTAAAAACAAAAAAAATAATATGAGCAACCTAAATATGCTTAAATTATCAATTTACAAATATAAATTGATTTAAATAAAAAAATACCAATATTTTTCGTCAATCCAGGCTTAGGCAAGCCCACAATGTGTTAATACCCTCAATGTTTGAAAAATTGGATCAAAGGCCAAACTGATTAAACTTCTGGGTCACTGGTTTATCGGTCTAACCAATTGGATCGATTGAACTAGATAGATTGAGAAAAAAATGAATTTAAATGTTAAATAAGTAATTTTAATATTAAATAAATATTAAATATAGTAAATAATTAATAAAAATATACATTTAGATAAATAGTACGGTCTTTAATATAGATCTAATGGGTTAAATATTCAAATCTCATCAAATAAAATAATTTTTTTAAAAAAATTAAAAAATTTCACTCATTCTCTGAATTTCCAGCTCTATAACATGTACTGGATCAGACTAAGCACGAGTCTTGGTTTGATCAATTGGTCTAATCTGAGTTTTTTTTCAACAGTAAAACCCTGTATGAGCCTGACTTGATCCAAACCTATGAACAGGCTTACTCGGATGGGATGGTCTTCTACTTTTAAACCTTGTAATTGATTTTCTTAATAATATTTTTATTATATAATAAATATTATTATATAATAAATGAATAAATATAGCATATAATAATAAGAATAAATTGAAAATATATAATTTCGTGAAAAATAAATATAAAATATTATTTGTTATATTATTTTACTTTTTATTTATCTCTTAATAAAATAATTCTTTGAGAAAAACATAATTTTATAATTTTTTATTATTTATTAATTTTACAAATATTAAATAATTTAAAATTTTAATTATATATACATGTTTGAGTCGAATGTCTAATCATTTTTATTATTACTACAATTATTTTCATTATCATCACTTTTATATCCAAATATATATTACAACATTAATTTTAATCTTACCACCACAACTGTCACAATTAATTTCACCACAACCGATGCCGATATTATCAATTTCAATGATGCTGTAATTAATTTTATCGCAACCAATATCCCTTGTCATCAAAGCCAATCTCACCCGTCCAAATGGACCCTCACTATCACCGTAAGCTTACCTTGCTTCACAATTTATAAAAATGGAAACCCAAAGGCAACAGCTATAGCATAATCTGAAAGAAAACTGGGCCTTCCATGATGGGAAAAAAAACATCACAAGAAGTTTTCTAATTATTGCAAAAATGTCTAATTCTGCCAAAATCTCCACTACAATTTCACAATTCAAAGTTCACGGTTCTTTATTTGTGATTTAGTTGCTGCTACTTTTAATTGGAAAAGAAACAATAATGGAAACATCTCTATTTATAATATTTGACATTGTCAACCAGGCCATCATCGGATTTTTTCTATTATAAAACTGGTATGAATTTATAAAAGTAATAACTTAAAAAATGTAAAGAAACAATTTTACAAGTATTCCGCTAATGATATAGAATCAAAATGAATTTTCATCGTGGGGGATGGAGATGGTAGTAAAAACACTCACCATTACAGACAAATAGAAACAATATTGGGCCCTCCTTAGAGCTTGTTCCATCAGTTTCTCGCCACTGGTATCAATGGGTGGGGTCATCATCAGATCCCCAGCTAGCAAGGAAGAGTAGTAAACTTTGAGCAATCTAAATCCCGGAATGATGAAAAAGAAGTATTTGTGCCCTGAATTCTCAACCATTAACGCATTTAAGTGTGGCATTGGATACATGTGGATGATCATGTGGTAGCTGTAGGAACAGTAGTTGTGGGGTCATAA
Source organism: Adansonia rubrostipa (assembly GCA_038381775.1). NCBI lineage: Eukaryota > Viridiplantae > Streptophyta > Magnoliopsida > Malvales > Malvaceae > Adansonia > Adansonia rubrostipa. Next base: position 9,633,516 of record JBBYHM010000027.1, read on the forward strand.
GATCATCAGTCAAAGGTGTAGGTCTCCAATGGTTTTGCGCTCAAATTCTTTGATGGTGTCGGCCAGCTTCTTCATGTTATCATCGTAGACATAGGGTAGCTTGTTGAACCAAGTGACATTGTTCTTGGCAGAGACAGGGAGGAATTCTCTGCATAGCTCTTGGTGAACGGTAATCGTGTTGTGATAGTGATAATAACGAATCTTCGTCTCTGTTTTATGTAATGTCTTCCCGATCACATTCTCGGACATGTGAACGCCCGTGGCATAGGCATTCTTTGCCTGAATTGCATATTTCCTGTCACGCCGAATTCCAGTCCTTGATTCCCTAAAGAGTAGCTTCTCGAATCCCCATTGGCTGCCAAAACATATATATGGATGAATAACATGGAATTTTCACAATCTCCACAGCTTTCTGCAGGTTGCAATTAAATTAAATGTACAAATGAGTTTCATTTCTTTTACAAACTTTTCTTCTTCGTCTAATTAAACCTACGCAAATCCAGAAAACTAATTCTTTAATCTCTCATTGTTAAGAGGAAATAATTTAGCATATGGACATGGTCTGGTGATGACTGATGAGATTACCTGGAATATTGTTGAGAGGAATCATTCAAGCAGAGCACACTGGACATTGGATTCTGCTCAATAGTAAATTGTGTAAAATCGGAGAACTCATTTAACACCGATTCCAAAGTATTTCCATCGGGTAAATAGATATACTCGTCCACATCGAAGAAGAAAGTCCAATTGGCAGCATATCGATAGCGATGCAGACAATCATTCACCACCAAAAACTGGTTATAATAATACCCATCGTATTCTGCCTGATCCCGGATGTCCTGTACCGTAGCCCTCCCGGCATGCACCCACGGTTGGAGCACCGCCCTGACCTCAGGCGAGACCCCACCCGCATCATGAAACACGAAATGCGAGCTTGGTCCAAAGAACCAGGCGTGGTAAGCCATCCATTCCCTCATCCTGTCGGCGCTGAGGTTCCCATACAGAGAGGACCCACAGTACAAATATTCGTACTGAAATGGTGGCAGGTACCTGGAATCATTGTAAGATCCCGGGGACTCCTCCAAAGCCGTGAATTTCTCGTATTTCCTTTGGGATTCCCCGTAGTAGGCGTTGATCATCAGCTTCCCACCAAGGTTGTCTTGGTTTGGGTTGAAAGGGAAAGTGCAATTTACCACCACGACGGTGTAGACACGACCGTACCCCCAATCCGGCAGCATTTTGTAGGCCTTGGCCCTGAAAGATGACCCATTATTTGAGATCCACTCGCATTTGTACCACGGCCGACCGAACAAGTGAATGGGTTTCGAAGCCAATCCCACGACCGCAAATGTTGTACGACCGCCCCTGTACGCACCCATCTGCACAAACAAAGCAGCCGCGTTACCGTAAGCCTCGAACACCCGCTTATTTGGGTCCCTGGGTTTAACTTTAGGATCCGAGTAGTACTTCTTTTTAGCTACCGGAGTGGCTGTATAAGGAAGTGATGCATTGGCGGAAAATAAACTGGTGGTGGCGGCGGCGGCGACCGAGGCGAGAGGAGGAGCAGAGCAGAGACGGGTGGTGGAGAGATTTTGGTAGTAAGGAGGAAAGTTCCACAGAAGCATAACTAAGGTAAGAGCTAGCAATGCAGCAACAAATTGTTTAGTTTCAAAGCAAAGGAATAGCTTCCCAACGGTGGTGGTGGCAGTGGAAGGGGCGAAGGAGGGCACTGCTTCCTTCCTCATTTTGGTGTCGGTTCTGGTGACGGTACGTAGCGATTTAGTGATGCTTTTGATTATTCCCCAAAGAACAAACAAAACGTAAGGAGCAAATCAAATGGGGACCATAAGGACACAAACTTTTTTTATATTCTTGCTCGGGTGCTAAACACTAGAGGCACCTCTGCCTCGGCTTCCTCTTCCTAGCCATTAATTTATCAAATATTATAT
>JBBYHM010000027.1:9636394-9688441 GCA_038381775.1 Adansonia rubrostipa
TTTCGGGCTCGGGTCATTTCGGGTTCGGGCTATTTCAGGTTCGGGCCATTCGGGTTCGGGTTTTTTTGGGTTCGGGCTGTTGACTTTTTGATCAAATCGGGTTCAGTTCGGGTTCGGGCTCAAATTTTTTCGGACGAGTTTTCGGGTTCGGGTTTATTTTGTCACCTCTACATATGAGATGGTACGAGGACCTATTGAAGACAAGCAATCAATTAATTATGACAATTAGATTAAATTCATACATAATGTATATTATAAATTACAACTTGTAACTATACGATGGCAATGAAGTAGAAAGCCAGAGACAGTTAAACAATAATATTTAGAAGGTATACACATGCGATTGGCAAAAATCACTAAAAATAAACTTCCAAAAACTTCTTTAAACTCATAATATAAACTTACTCTTCAGTGAAAGTAAATTATTTGAGATGTCAAGTTAAAATACAAAATGGAGATGAAATTTATTTATTTATTTTTCCTATTCCTTAATTTTTAACTAACTCTAGTGGTGTCAATTTATTTTTTTTTTTTACCCCTTCTTTCACTTCTTAACGTCAACACATACACGAAAAAATAAATAAATAAATAAATAAAATTCTTTATTTAACACATTAATTTAGTTGATTTCAACAGTTAAATGGTGTCAATTCAACGTTATCAACGAAATGTGGCTGTATGTCACTGACCATTAATGTGGTAGGTATAAATTCAAAAGTAGCAGCCATCGATTGTAGAATGTCATCTTTTTTTTTTGCAATAAAATGTTGTTTCACTTGAAAGAAATTAATTAATTATTTAAAGATAATTGTACCTGAAATTAGTTCAGACTTATGACATCCGACAATATACGTATGCTTTTAGTATCTCATTTTTCATCAGTTATAAAAATAAAAATATAATAAAAATTATTAAATATATTAAAATTTTAAATATAAATATGATAGCATATAATGTATTGTATTTATTATTTATTTTTGTATTTATTGAATGTCTCATATTTATATTATATGTTTCTTTTTTATTTAAAATTATTATATCTAATTAAAATCAGATTTACTCAAAATATCGGTTCAAATTCTCATTTTTTCCCCTCAATATTATACTTCGTTAAAAAAGTGTATTATTCTTTTGGAAGGGAACTTTGATCTTTGGGTGTACAAACTAACAATGAAATGAAGCGTTTCTCGGTCCAACTTTGACCTTTCCTATTGTTTTGAGTTGCATTGCAAGATCAAACACATTTGTAATGTTTCATGTTTATGAAATCTTCCTTTTAACAGCTGGGAAAGATAATTGGATCATTCAAGGAATCATGAATAGGGAGCTTAGGACATGGAATCTAGAGGCAGTAAAAAACTAGTTACTTGACGAGGATAAGGGACGATTGAATCTCACGGCGGCGTGTTCCAAGAGCAAGGTGGAGACTTAAATCTCCACCTATTGTTGCTCATCCCCATTTTGGGTGGGTCTGTATCACCCCTGTGGCGTAAGTTTTCTCCGGTAGCCTTTCTAGTTTACCCTTTTACCCTTATTTATTTATTTTTAATTTTTTTAATTATATTAATATATTTTATCATAAATAATATTTTAATAATTATTTAATATAAATATAATTTTAAATATATAATTTATTATTTAGTATAAATATAATTTTAATTTTAATAAATTTTAATTATTATTATACGTACATATTTTAATTTAATATCTTTAATGATAATTTTTTATTTCCACTCTCACAACTACAATTAAATTAAAACAAATATCCTTATTAATTTTATTTTTATTATTATAATACTTAATTTTATTATTATAATAATTAATTTTATTATTAATTTTATTTTTAATTTTATCAAAATTAAACTCGTTGCTGTCAAAATAAAGCCTAAGATGGCTAATGCAGTTGTGCATATGCCAATTATTTGTCAACATCGAAAGGATGATTTTTTGTATAGCCTATCAAAACTAAACTAGTTGCCTATCAAAATAGAGCCTAAGATGGCTAATGCAGTTGTGTAGATGCTAATTATTTGTTGATGTCGAAAGCATGATTTTTCGTATAGCCTCATGATGAGAAGGGGAGTATACATAGTAATGGCAGTGGGTTTGGTGCCTACTATTTGTTTGGTGCCTACAATTTTTTAGGTATTTGAAATTGATTAATTTACATAATATTTTAATAATTATTCATTTAATTTAAATGTTACTAAGTAAATAAGCGCTACCTATTAATTACTCGGACCGGTTAAGTAATTTCTTATAAAAGAGTTTGAAGTTAGGATTATTCTAGTAATATTTTGATTTAAAATTTTTATTAATGTAATGAACAGTATGTTTTTCGAGGGGTAAATGAGACACTTTTGCTCAAAAGTTACTTGGATTCTATTGTGAAAAGAATTGCAGTTAAGTTTGATTATTGCCGAGATGAGCTCAAGTAATTCGAGTTATCAAATAAATCAAATTTGATTATTTTAATACTTAACTCGAGTAGCTTGCAAGTAGATCTGCTCATGAGCTAGGCCGGGTTTGAGCATGGTATTAACATTAAATATGTATGACAAGCCCGGTCTAGCCCTAAATATGAGCTTCAAATTTTGTCCAAGCTCGTCCATATTTGTAAATAGATAGTCCAAATCTATTTAGGCCTGCCTATATTATATTTTTTAAAAATTTATTATTTGAAAAAAAATATTTTTTAAATTTAATTTTTATTAATTCAATAATTTTCTTTTATTAAGTTTATAAATATAAATAATTTAACTTAGTTTTTAAAGTTTACACTATAATATTATATATATTATTTATATGACAAAAATTACATAATACATAAAATATAAAATAAATATATACAATGTAATAGTAAAATGGGTCTGGCCAGGTAGGGCTTAAGCTTTGAAAATTGAACCCAAGTCCCAGCCCATTTTTTAATTGGGCTTAATTTTTTTGTTCAAGCCTATTTTTCGGGTCTAATATGTTTGTCCAAACATTCCCAAATATCGGGTGGCTCTTCGAGCTTGAGCAGGTAGCCCGGTGAGCAGGCCTACTTGCAAGCTTATTAAAGTTTTTTTATTTTTTATTAGTGTTGAAAAATCTCAAATCGAACTTAAATTCAAGCTTGAGCTTAAGCATAAATCATCAAATTTTAAGTAGAGTATAGGAATCGAACTCATTTTTTGCTAAATAAAGGAGCCCAAACGAGTGACCAGTTTGTGCAGTTTGATTTTTATCTCAAATCAAACTTGAATTTAAAACTGAAATTCGATTGAACTCAATCAAAAATTCAAATTTCGAATTTCTATTTGAACATGAGTTTCTTACGGTTTGAACTCGGCTTGGTTCGATTATAGCATAGTTTACAAAGATGGTATTAATTACAAAGATAACATGGTATATTAACCACACAAATTGGAATGGAAATAGAATTTAACAAGTTGCTGCTCCAAACAGAAATATTTTGCATAGAGAATAAGAACATTTAAACTCTGAATTTGAAGCTCTTAAATCTAAAAAGTTAGAGAGCAAGAACAAAGCTTTACTAGAAGCCCTTACGAAAATTCTACTCTTGGACTTTCAATCGAAGAGAAGTCAAAATATATTTTGAATGTGCATACTAGATTTAAGAAAACATCTTCTTCAAATAGATATTTCCAATAATTCTTCATTTCATTACTATAATTCTGGTAAAAAAGAAAGTCATTTTTCTCATAATTGTTATTATAGAAATGATGATCAGCCTAAAATCAAAAATGGGTTCTTAAAAGTTCTCACGTATTGACCAACCCCCGAGGAACCGTCATGGCATATCTTTAAAGTGAAAATCTGTCTTTGCAGGTAGGAGCAAGAGCAAAATGTAAAAGGATTGGAAGCACAACTGAAGTTAAGATAGCCATGGCATCTGGACAGTGGCTGCTCAAAAACACCTGATATTGGGGAAAAAAAAAGCTAAGGAATGGAAGTGTAACATTTGGTAACAACTCTAAGAAATTATCTAAAAGAATCTGAACCATTGGTAACATTTATCAAATTCATATAAAATATATTTCTTTCGTTAAATATTTGAAGTATAATCTACTGAGCATTAATTAAATTGTGGCAAAGGTATCAGCACTAAATTTTACACTCGGTTAATTAATTAAAAACTAATTAATTCTTAAATAAAAAATAGAGATAACGATTTGTTTAATAAAATCAAAATATGACAATTTACACATGACATATTTGGTATTACTAGTGTTGAAAATATTTTTGTAGTCACTTGAATGATATATCAAATAGAGTTTTTGTAATGGGCCATGTTCAATGAGCTTATTTAACTAAAAGCATTTATGTGTTATCCCAAATATCCATCATACTTCAACCTATAAGATCAAATATTTATTTCACAAGCATGAAGGCTTAACATGTACGAGTTTTTTAAGTATTGCTAATGCTTATTATGATAATAAAATGATTAGGAACAGTTTTAGAAATATAATTTTGTGCATAAAGATTTTTATGTTATAACTATTTATAATTACATTACAAGACTTTTATGTTTCGTTGGTTTAATCCAATTAGTCTTGATAACTCTTTATTATTGGACAAATACGAAGGAAAACCTTATCTCACTAATGTATAATAATAGATACACATTATTAACTCTATAAAGCTTGAGTAGTATGATTGGCTCTAGGATATACACTAACATGAATGCTCATGATGAACTTTCAAATAGATTTAGTAATTTTTGACACGACACAAAGATACGACATGCATACGACACGTTTTAATTGTATGTAGATTTTATATAATCGTGTTTTGTGTCATAATCGTGTCGACACACATAACACGTATAAAACACGATTAATTAATCGTGCCGTAAACTTATAATCATGTCATATCAATCCATTTACATCATTAAGACACGTTTAATTAATCATTTTGTAAATGTATAATCGTGTCCATTGTATATGTTAACACATTTAACATATCATAAACGGGTAGACACGTGTAAATTAATAAATTTATATATAAAACACGTTAATTTTTAATATAATTATATAAAATATATAAATAACTGATAAATATTATTTTCAACTTTTAATTAAAAAACTTATTTAATATATAAAAACTACTTTAAGCATTTAATTAATATCTATTTTACGTTAGTTATTAGTAATAATATAATTATTAAGATAAAAGTTAAATATAACCAACATGATTTGTTCAAACAATTTTTAATATATTATGATTATAATTTATAAATAATTACTTAAATGTTATATAATATAAATATAAGAATAATATATCATCACCTTATAAACTAATTAAAGTATAAGCTCAATCTTATTAATTAATAGTAAAATAGGTTTCATAATTTAAATCTCATATTAAACTATTAAGATAATTATACATTTGTAGTATGTTACTAACTCGTTATTATTAGTAATAAATAGTAAATTAGTAATTAGAAAATAAGAAGTACTAACTAATGTTAATAAGTTACTATATTAATTTTAACAAATTATTTTATATATTTTAAAATTATGGCTATTAATGGTGTAAATAGTAATTTGTAATTTGTGAAGAAACAGTTAGAACGTTTGAAAACGGAGGAAAAAAAAGTTGATTAGTAGATTGGTTGATAATATTCGTATTAATTCGTGTCCCAATCGTGTTTTCGTGTAATTTGTATCTTACTCGTGTTTTTGTGTTGTTCTTATTAATCATGTTATTCATGTTGTAATCATGTCATGTCGTATGAGATATAAATAGATCAATTTTAATCGTGTCATAATTATATCATATCGCCTATAACACATATAAATTATGTCATGTTCCTATTTTAAAATTTAATATGATTAATTAATTATATCGTATTTATATATCAAATAATTATATCGTGTTAAAAATAAGATACGATATAAAATATGACATAATGATATGAATTGCTCAGCCTACTTTCGAATAGAACTGAAGAAAAGCTGAGGAAATTGAATGCCCAATCCAAAGGAGCATGCTTGTACAATGAGGCCTAGGGCATCCGAATGCTGCAAGAACGCCTAACATTAAAAATGAGCGCGACATTCAAAATTAGCCTGGCATGGCAAATTTTCAACGGTGGCATCCTGAATCCTGATGCTTTTGCCTGCAAAGTCAAAAAGCATGACGAAAGACTATATTTTGAAAATCTGTCAGAAATTATCAACTCCAAAGGGTTTGATTTTGTTCCCAATGGTCATAACTTCATCCAACACATAATTACCCCTAAGAAGGCTAAAGAAGAACAATCGACTAAAATAACTGAGATATATTAAAGACCAAAGCATTCTATTATTCCATCAAAAAACCTCTCTTTAAGCATTTTGGCTTTTCATTACCCTATCTTTTAACTTGAGTAAGCTTAATTTGTGTATCATTTACGCTTTCTTTCAAACTTTAAGTTTGGTTTTTGAATACAAGCATAGCATTCGTTGTTGTTTGAAATTCTGGTTTTGGAGCTTCGGACAGCTCATTATGTAATTGCTTGATGGAAGCCATTAATTCGATCTGTTCAGTGAAGTTCAAAACCTCGGAGAGGGCTGTCAAGATAGTGGACATACGTTAAGAAAACCACTATATATCGCCGGGTATTATCTACTTCTCTCAGCCTTAATTACTTGGTGATTTTTATTGTCTGCTTAAATTCCTTATCATTTCATGTTTACTGTAGTTATTTTATACAATTGTTGTTCTATACAAAAGTGTTATTTAACCCCTCTAGTACTATCTACATAGCAACAATTGGCATTTTCAGAAGTTGTTAATATGTTACAAAGGCATATCCAAGGACATTTGTTCAGGATCCATTTGATGGAAATGAGATCGATTTTATGAGACTGGTTAATAAAAAAATAAAATTAAATATTATAATAGTAAGATATATGTTCGGATATAAAATTAATAATAATAAGATACGTTATAATGAGAAGAAAAATGATTTTTAAAAAACATCATATTAAAATTTATATAAAATAAAGTTTATAACGTATTTGAAAATTTAATAAATAATTAAAATTAAAATAAAATAAAAATATATTTACACAATTTAAAATAAGATTATAAATAAATACATAAATTACTTATTTAAAATAATAGTCATATAAATGATAAATAATTAAAAAATTTTAAATAAGCAAATAATAAATAATAAACAAAACTAAGACTACAAGCGTAGAAGATGTGAAAAACTCAACTAGATCTTTAAAGATGGAGTGAGAATTCTGATGGGGGCAACATCATACTGATTGGCAGTTTGAACTGGATCTTTAAGCTTCTAGTGAGCATTTAAACCCAATATTGAAGGACTGCTCTGAGTATTGCAATGGGAGCTTTCACTGACCACGCCAAGGTTTCGTTGGGTTCCAAATGAAGGCTCACTTGTTGGAGTTTATTATTATTATTATTATTATTTTACCTCTACACCTTTTATATATATATATATATAAACCGCCATATGTCCGACAAGTGTCAGGCTCTTTACCTAACACATTGCGAATAGAAAACTCTTTAGGTTTTTTTTTTTCTAGTTTTTTAAAATTTTAATTTTATTTTTAATTATATATTTTAATGTTGGTAAATAAATTTAAAATCTATAATCAATCTGTTTTAAATAATTAAAATAATTTTATTTTATAATTAATACCCAATTCACTTAAATATATTATTTTATAATTAATTTTAAGTTTTTGTTTTATTTTTAAATAATGTATTTAAAAGAGTTGACGATAATATTATAACTTACGGGTCATCTTAGAATCTAGACTTAATCAGCTTGAAAAAGAATCATTTTAGATTTTTTATATTTAAGGTTTTTTTTAATTTAATTTTTAAATAATATACTTAAAAAATTATTCACATATTGACTAGCTTTTCGATTTATGATTTTTACTTGACTCGCTTAGTAAAAATATTTTAAAAAATAGATTTTTTATTTTATTATTAAATATTGTATTTAAAGAAGTTGATCGCATGTTGATTTGCATGTTGGTTTAAGATTTGTATCCGACCTGCTCAATAAAAAATTTTGAAAAGTAAAATTTATTTATTTTATTTTTAAATTATATATTTAAAAAAATTGATTTGTATGTTAGCTCTTATATCGATTTAAATCTCATATCTAATTTTAAATATAATATTTAAATAAATAATTATTATTTAATAAAATTTAATTTAATATTAACTTTTATTAATAATTAAAACTATAAAAAAAATTAAACCATAAGAAGCGAGAGTTTTACCTCTAGTTATTATTAATGCAAGCCCCTCAATTTGAGGAAGATTGCTTTTCTTGGGTTGTCATAAGTTAATAATTTTTTAATTTTAGTTAAATTTTTTATTCGTATTATTTTTATTAATGTTTGTGTCATATTTATATTATTCTTAATTCATAATAAAATTATAGGTATTATTTTTATTTTTTCAGCCCAATATTTTGACACTTGATAATTCGTTTTATGTAGATTTTGATACTTTTGTATATTCGTATAATATTTATGTTTTTATATGTTTTATAGTATTTTAATTATTTTTCTATGAGTTCTTGTTGTATAATCATGTTACATTTGAAATTGTTAGATCTGATTGACACTATTCAAATAACTCTCAATTTTGTACTAGGTATCATCATGGCCATATTCATGTTACTTTTGCCTGTCATAATCGATTCAAGGTATTATATATTTATATAGATTTTGATAAATTAATAATTTATTTTACATAGATTTTGATACGTTTGTCTATTCATGTTATGTTCATTTTATTTTTTGTGTTGTATTTTAATTGTTTTTCTCATATTGTGTATATATTATATAATCATGGTATATTCGAAATTATAGGTCTCATTGATGTTATTCAAACAACTTCTAATTTTTTTATCACATGTCAATTATATTTATGTTACTTTTTCATGCCACAATCTCACTAAAGATACTACATATATATATATATAAAATTTTTTCACGTTAATAAATGCTCTTTTATAAGTTTTGAAACTTTTATCAATTTGTATTGTGTTATATGATTATATTTATTTATAATATCGAAAAACTAAATATTTTATTAGAAAATTATTTATAAAAATGTTTCTCTCACAATAGTATACAAATAAAAAATTAGAAAAAATATTATAAATTATTAACAGTAAATTATTAATACAATTAACAAATTCTTTAAAATTATTTTTTAATAAAATGTTAAAATAAAACATCCAAACAAAGCCAGGATAATATTATAGTCATTATTATTTACATCTTAACTTAAAATCTTGCAAATGAAATAAAATTGATATTTTATAGATGAGAAAGCATTATATGTCAAGATAAAATTCAGAGTCCAATGGGTCTTTCCATATTCCAAAATAAGGCTTGATGCATTTGACAAACCAATTCAAACAAAAGTGTTGCATATTGAAATAAATATTATATTTAATTATTTTTAAAGTTGTTTATTAATTGTTGAAATATTATTTACTTCTGTTTCAAAATACATCTTTTTACTTTTACTTTGGGAGGTAAAAGTCAAAATAGTGAGCATAACCAAGTAAGTGAAATACTTACTATGACTTAGATATCTAAAGAGTATTTGAATACACTTAATATTATGCTATTTAAAGTTTTAAATTGTGAAGGTTTGAAATTATCCTTCTGCAATTAAAATTTTAAATCATGAAACCAATTATAGGTTGAAACTTTCATGAAAAAAAATAGTCAATTGCTAAGTACTGTTATTTTATTATTGTTATTATTTTGCACAAAAACTAGGATAGAGTTGTTTATAATAAGTCAGCCAGCCTTCCCTCTTAATATACACATATACATATATATATATATATATATATATATATATATATAAACCGTCGGCCATTGTCTTGTTGGACCTCAATGAACAAGGATGTATCCAAGTCCCTGTGTTTCCCTTTTTCGGCTAAGTCCTAGTACTGGTTTTGTGACAAAAAAATAAAGGTCCAAGTGCTAGATGAGTAAATATTTTATTATATATATTATTCTTATTAAAAAAAGTATGATGACATATTTACTAGTGATCATTTTTATTACATCTGTAATTTTTTATTTATATAAGTTAAGAGATGACATATGATGCACTTTTTCTAATTAGTTTCTTTTTAATATTTTAAAGAGTATGTATCATTTCATTATTTTTTTTGGTAAAATCTAAAAATCATATGTATATATATATATATATATATATATTTAATAAAACAGCATACATACTTATTTGGTAAGCATTGCTAACAAGGTAGCTTACGTAGTCATCTTCTCTTAATGACACGTAAGATAACCTTGATTCAAATTATATTATTTTCAATTTTAAACTTAAAATTAACTAATATTGTATTTTCCAAAATATTGGCTTAAATCATTAGTTAATTAATTTTAAAAATTTTAATTTTGAATTATCATATATATGATTGAATATAGTTAAAAATTACACTTTTTAGATTAAATATATGATTATTCAAAATTCCAAAATTTTCAAATTAAATCTTTTTAGATGAACTATTATTAATTTGTTGATATTTTTTAGTCATCTAAAATCAGATTAAGTAGTAATAGATAAAATTTTAATTTAAAATCAAAATTCAAAAATTTTCAAATTAAGTGTTTTTTAGATTATTTTTTATCAATCTTTTGATACTTTTTATTCATCTAAAATAAAGATAAAGCATTAATACATAAAATTACTTATCTAAAATCAAGATTAAGTTGTAACAAAAATTTGACATTTAAAAAATTCTTTTTATTTGATAATATTATATATTTACTTTCTAAATTTAAAAATCTCCTTTCATAAATTTTCTTATCATGTTATTTTATTTTTTTAATTCAAAAATATGAATGTCACTTATTATATTCTTTTTAAATTCAAAATATATTAATCAATTCAAAATTATCTATACATCCGATTTATTGGCATCAATAAGCCTATAAATTGTATGTTACCCAGCCTTTTTTTTCTTTTTCAATTTGAAACTTTCATTTGACGGGGGTGATTTTTTTTATTTTTTCATTTGACTTTTTCTTTGACGGAAATTTGCCAATTATTTTATTTTTTTTACAAAAATTTAGTCAAAATCACAAAAATAAAGGTATAATGATTCAATTTATCATTAAGCGATTGATATAAATATTTTTAAAAAATTATTGTTTTATCATTTTTTATATGTTAGGGGTATTTTGAACACAATCATAGCAGTAAATGTATGGCATTATTTTTATGATTTAATTAAATTTTTATTCAATTGTTTTAAGGAAAAATGTTGACAAGGAAATTTTTTTTTTTTTTTGGTAGAATCTAACTAATTTTGATATGATGTTAAGATATTACAAATCTTTTAAATATATTTGACATTAATATATATATATATATATATACAAATTAAAAAAACTGATGATTCATCGACATCTTAATTAAAAAAAAGGTAATTGAATAGATTTGATTTGAAATTAGAATTCTAAATAAATATTTTGTTTATACAATTGAATAAATTTGATTCAAATTTGATTAAAATTTTGATAGATATATAAGTTCTATATTTGTTAAATATTGAATACTTTGATATAAATTTGAAAATAATACTAATTAATGTGTATATATGTTTAAATAAACAAAATTAATTTATACATTACACGAGTCATAAACTAGTTTTGTTGATAAAAGATGAGATCATTTCCACAATAACTATTAGTTTAAAATTTTTCAAAAATAATTAGTATGGAGTTTTTTCGACTCCAAACCCACGGTTCAATTTAAGAATGATACATATCCATTTAAAATATATTTTTTAAGAATTAATTATTTAATTATTACATGAAATGTAAAAATTGTATAAACTCACTCATAGAATTAAAAAAAAAAATCGTTGATGCATAATCCCTTAATATGTCAATTTTAGATTCAAGGGTAATATATTTTTTAACACTAATCTCAAATCAAAATGACCACACGATTGCTAGTTAGACCAATTCGTAACTCAAACCGGTCTGTAACACAAAATTATTTCTAATCTTTTCTTTAGGCTTGGTCCTGGCCAGATCAAATGGGCTTAACTATTATTTTACAAAATATTTGAAATTTATTTTGATATTAATAGTTATATATTATATAATTAAATTTAAATAAAATTATTTTTATTACATGAACAATGATTTGAGTGGGATTGAGCTTATCAAATTAAATAGGTTACTGAACCCTTGAACAGGTCTACAAGTAATAATGAGATTTTTTTTTATTTATGTTTTGTTTGCAATATATATAAATTACTCACATTAATTATAAAAAAAAAGTATGCATAGAAATAAGGTGACTCATTTTTATTTATTAGTAATTTATGTGAAAGCGAAACATTTATTAATGGCTTTAGACCTTTGTAGTTGGGCCGCCATAATGATCCATGTTGGGTTGTTATTATATATGGCATCTGAAAAGAATTTAAAAGTTGTGTAGCATTTTGCTTGATTCTTATATCAAGTTGCTAATTTATTTTCTAAAACTTAACATGTGCAGAAGTGTAAATTCATTTAAAACTCAAGATGGGTCTTTTAATTGTATTCATACTTCCATTGGTTCATTTAGGATCACAATCTAAAATTTACTTATTGAGTTTTAATGCATTTTGAGTTTAGTTTGTTTAATCAATTGTGTGATGTTCAAAAGAATTTGAAAATAAATAGGGCTAATTGGCTTTGTATTAATATGACAATGCTTTAATGTTATTCTTATAAAACTAGAATGTCCTTAAAAAATTGTACTGTAATTAGTTTAGTGCTTAAAATGTTGGTCCTTTTGATTGATTCTGGGAAAATATTAGTTCTTTAAAAGGTTCTTAAAGAAAGAATAATCCATATTTGACTAGAGTTAGCTTATGGAGAAAATGATTATGTAGACTCTATAAAGGATTTAGGATGGTAGCCATTACGAAGTGATAGTATTTAGGGAATGAAGACTATTTAGTTGATTGAGATAATATATGAGTGTGTTCTCCATGGTTTTTATGAATAATCCTTATGTCAAAAAGGATAGGAAAAAACAGAACAATTCATGTTATTATTATATATGAAGGCCCATGCATTAGTGTTGAGCATGTAATAGTTAGTATCATGCTTGAAATTCAAGTGTATAATGAAGGATTATTGGTTGATAAAGTTGTGATTAAGGATTTAAGAGTGTGGATGCTAATAAAAACTATTTTTTAATAATACTTGTCCTTTCTAGTTTTTTTGTGGGGTTTTTTTCGCATTGCCTATTATCTTTATAGCCATTTGTTTAGTAATAAAAAGTCTAGGATACTTGATTTCATTATCATCCTTACCAATGAACCTTGCCATTTGGCTAATTTTCATCTTCTTGTTTAACATATTTTATCATGAACCATGACTTGTAACATTTTATGCATTTTGCTTGACATTTGATAGTCAATGCCATGATTGCAGGTCTATTTCAAAAGGAAAAAAATACTTTGCTTGAGAGAAATGTGACTGAGAATATGAGAGCAAAGAATATGTTGAATTGTTGTATTTAATACGTTTAAACATGGATCAATTATAGTTTTTTTTTTTAAAAAATCATATCGAACTAAGGTTTTTTTATTTTAGACTAAAATCACTTTCACTTGCATTTGATTTGGAAACCTACAAATTCATTCCTAGTACCATTACAAGCTTGCGATTTCTTTCTCGATGTAGACAAGTAAAGAATTCCTCAAAAAAAACATCTTCCATCTTGCTATAAAGTAGAGTTTTCACAGTCTTCGTAGTTGAAAAAGCATGTTTTTTAGATGTAGCTGAAATTAGAAAAGTCAATATAAGATGAATCAATCTATCACTGAGTGGATATATAATTGACATTCCACTTTTAACTAATCTTTTACAAAGTTTAGAAAGTGTTACATTTTTCTCAATATAATGTTGACACACATAATGTTAATAATGTCTCAACTTCTGCATAAAGCATTCTTTCTCATGTTGAAAAAGTTCATCTAGATAAAACTTGTTAACAAGATTACAAATTTTGCAATATCAAATAACTTGGAAAGACTATTTGGGATCTAACAGTAAGAATAAAGAGCTCAACATCATGTTTATTAAATCTACTTTTCAATCTTTGCACTTGAGTATTTATGAAAGAAAATATATTCCCACTAGATAATGATGCTTCGCTATAACATCTTCTTTCTTGTTATATACGGCAACAATTTACCATGTATTGAGTTTTCATATCTGAAACATATGACTCATAAGTTTCCAAAACAAAAAGGATATCACATTGTTTAACAATTCATCCTATCCATTTTCTCTTAACTATTGATTCAATTCTTTTGCTGTTAAGACAAGACTCATGGCATTTAATATATCTTATGATGATTTTGCTAAGCTTGACAAAGATTATTAATAATCCCCATAACTTCTTTCATCATGAGCATATTTTTGCTCAACTAAAAACAAACTTAAAAAATCTTTATCTATTGTATGCATCATAAGCATCTTTTTGCTCAAAAAATTAAGTGCAATATTTTTTAGATTTCATGAACAGTGCTTGTTGTATGATACATAGTCAATAAATTAATTCAAATTAGAACTCCATCGAGTCTTACTGGAATGCTACAAAGTGCCAATTTGATTCATACCAATTTCAATTTCCAATTCATTAATGCAAATTAAACGAGTTGTTTAGCTACTTGAGCTTTTTGTAATTCATCATGCTATTTAAAGGAAGCAAAAGCCATATTAATAATACCATGCAAGTTTTTAAAAAATTGATGTACTTTATCCATTTCTCTAACTACTATAACCAATACTAATTGAAGACGATGAGCAAAACAATAAACATAATAAGCATATGAATACTAATTCAAAATCAAAGCTTTGCAAGCTATTTAATTGCCCTTGCAAATTGCTTATTCCATTGTATCCTTGACCCTAAAAATTTTGCATCTTAAAATCATGTCGTAAAAGAATATTAAAAATCTCATTTTTTAATTAAATGCTACAGTATCTTTAAATTAGACTCTAAATCCAAAAACTATTCTTTTATCATTCCATATTAACAGATCATAGAACAAATTTCATTTGCTCTTTTTAAATAATTTATTTTAGCCACTCGAGCTTTTTGTAATTTATCATGCTATTTAGAGAAAGCAAAAGCCATATTAATAATATCATGTAAGTTTTGAAAAAACTAATGCACTTTAGCCACTTCTTTAGGTATTACAACTAATACTAATTGAAGACGATGAGCAAAACAATGAACATAATAAACATATTAACACTAATTCAAAATTAAAGCTTGCAAGCCATTTAATTGTCCCGACAGATTGCTTGCTCAATCATATCTTTAACCTCAGAGATTTTGTAACTTAAAATTATGTCGAAAGAGAACATTAAAAATCTCATTTTTTTGAAATTAATACTACAATATCTTTAAAATACACTAAACAAAAAATCATTCTTTTATCATATGCATATCAACAAATCTTAAAACAATTGTCATTTGCTTTTTTTTTCTAGTTTCATCTTTTGCGTAATCCACAATAATGCAAAACTTTTTATTACCAATTTCTTCATGAATTGCGCTATAAGCTTTATTGGCATAAATTTACAAAAAAAAAATTTTCTTTTTTTGATAAGTATACGTCGCATTTGTGGTTCCTTTATCCATAACATCTTTTAACTTTTTTATCATAAGATACTAATATGGTTACCAATTCAAGAAACTTCCCACGATTTTTTAATCCTACGCTTTTACCATGACTCTAATGGCACAACTCCAAAACATCAACCTTGTGTTATGTGCTTGTCAAGTGATGCTTTGATACTTTGATCTTGATTTATTAAATCTACATAAGCTCTATATGCATTGTTATGCAACTAATTCGAATGTTTTTCATATGAATAAAAAAACAAGTGCATTTTTCTTATACTATTTTCAAAGTGCTAAAACCATTATGGGAAAATATAATTGCTCCAAAGGGCCCATTTGACTTATTATTAAAAAGAGAATATTGCAAACAAAATGTTACATCCTTAAAACCTAAATATTCAAAAAACGAAAATTGTTTGAACCATAATAATAGAGAATAACAAGAATGCTTTCCTAAATTAGAACCAAAATATCTAAAAGAGTAGATTGTTATGGTCTAGCCTTAATATAAGCTATTTGAATTTCATCAAGTATATTAATTGGATACTCAAATATTTGCTTATGCAAGCCAAAATCACATTCTAAATTAGAAAAACCAATTGTTTTAAGTTCAACTTTAAAAAATTCAGAAGGACGAGCCTCAGAATTTAAAAAAGTAAATGATGAAAGTGATACCTCAATTTATGATGCTAAAGGTATAACACTTGCTTTTGAAGTAGATTGTGTTGTCTTTGTATTCTGAATATTTTTCTTTTTGAAAAAATCAATTGTTTTGGAATTTATAATTATATATCCCTTTAAATTTAGATTAAGTTAATAACTGTCTAAAAATCTCAAATCATAAAACAGATAATATTTATTACTCATTAAGCAAAGATAAATATCTTTTAATGAGCAATTTAAAGTTTAATCTGCATAAACCAATTAATATCTCATGATTCCATAAAGAAACCTGAGCAAAAACATGGGTTACTTTCCTCACATTTAAACTAGGAAATATCCAAGCAACTAATAGAATAAAAAAAGATAAAATATATAATAAATAAATGCAAACAAATAAAAAAATCATATTAAATTCAAATAGAATTCTTATAATTATGAAATATTATAAAAATGTACACAAATTAATTTAAAGAAAAAATTACATAAATAAAAATTAGCATGAAAAAATAAACAAAAGAATAGAAAAACAAATAGCAACAAACTAAAATAATAATAAGGAACATACCACTATACTAGGCTACCAAGAGGTAATGGAACATTAAAAGAGATAAATTATAAACAAAGCTTATTTCCCTCACCATTTGGTATTGGATAACCACAATCAAACTCATAAAATTTTTTTGACTAACCTTAACCGACATCCTATTTGCTAATAGTTTTGACTATCAAGCTTCAACTTTTGTTAACTATGTTTAGTTAAGTTCTTTTTTTACTGTTTTATTATAATTTTTAATTAATTATTAATTCTTAAATAAATTAATTTTGACTAAGATGAATATGAGAATTTATTTTATGAGATTAAATATACTTTTTAGATATATTTAAAAAAAATGGGGAGGCATTATAATGGTGGATGCCTAAAACTCACTTTTTAAATTTATTTTAATATAAATTAAATTCAACAAAATAAATATATAACATTACGAAAATGTTTGAGGGTGGGCAAATTCTAAAATATAGGGCTTTAAATATAAGTGATATAATAAAATAAACTTTATAAAAAGTACTTCAGGGAAAAGGGTGCCAGGCTGCTACTTGCCTTGCGTATATTTGCCTATGCTGCAAATGAATTTTATTTTCTAGTAATCTTCTCATCCCAAAAGTTCACTACCCTCTTTGCTTTTCCTTATAGCATTTGTTTTTGTTGTCATGATAGGAAACAAAAATATGTAAAAGAAATAAAATTTTATTTAGTTAAATAATATTTACGTATGCATATGCTTAAAAGAAATAGAAGAGTATTATCTTTAGGTTGCATTTAAGAACTTAGATTTTAAAAGAGATTTGGATTTTTAAAATAGTGTAAGTTAAGTGATAAACCACATATAAATGTATTCATTTATGATTATTTTTCATATTCATATATTTGTTATATACCTATTTAATGGTAAATTTAAAATTCTTATAGATATTTGTGAATTTAAAATTTATGATTTTATATCTTTCAATTATATAATCATATTGAAGCTTAATTAATTTATACATAGTGTATGCATTTCATTCTTATAATTTATATAACAAATTAAATTTCAATTTCAATTTTCAAATTCATGTTCCTGAAGTTTCTAAAGCATTTAGAGCATGGGCCACGAAGTAGACAATAAGGCCATCACCCATGAGGTATTGATGTTGTTTCACAATATCAAGCAAAATTTTTTAACTTTTTCTTCATCACTCAAACTCCTTCTTAAAAAATTAAATCTAAGAAATTTCCTTTTGCTAGTACCTCCACCTCCCTAAACCTACAACTTAAACTAAATTCCAACATATATTATCTTTACACATAATATGTTATGTAATTTCTAACAAAAATTTTTATCATGTTCTGTCACATAATATTGTTATCATGCTCTTTAATAATTTTAGTGAAAGATAATGAGTATCAGTTGATTATTATATTATTATATCATACTATAATAGTTTATGTAACAGATAATAAATTTATATAATTAGAATGTAATTTGTAATTTTTCTTAACAAATAACTTCAACTAACTTAAAACAAATATTATTTTTAAACATAATGTATTCAATAATTGATAATACATAATTGTAATGAGTTTACATAATTTTGTTATATGATAATATAATGGTTTTACTATCATGTAATACATTTTAATAATTTAATAACAAAAAATTGTATTTCTCCTTAGGAACAGAGAAAATTACGATAAATATTATCTTTTCACATAATTGTTGTAATTCCATAGCAAACTAAGTAGCATGAAAAAATAATGATTTATATTTTTATTACATAAAATTGTTATATGCTACGGTTACCTTTTACGTAAAAGGAAATAAATTTCAATAACATGGATAATATAAGCTGTAAGTTTTTTTAGCAAATAACCTTATCTGAATTATTATCTTTACACATAATATATTTCATAATTTTTCTTAGTAAATAATTTTTAATATGTAACTAAGTTTGCATATATTTTTATTTGATAATATAATCATTTTAGTAATTTGATAACAAAAGTAATAATTATCCCAAAAAAGTAAGAAAGTTACATGAGGAATTATTTACGATTGATTACATAAATATATTATAATATACCTTAATTTATGTAATGATAATAAATTTATTTAATTTACCTAATTTAATTTGTAATTATTTTTAACCAATTAACTTTAACTGAGGTACACCAACTATTATATTTGGACATAATGTATTCAATAATTCATGATGAAAAACTATAATCACGATTAAATACGTAATTGAGTTTAACTTAATAATTTTGGTAACAAGTAATACATTTTAGTAATTTGATGATAAAAGTTGTAATTTAAGTAAGTAACAAAAAACATTATCTTTACGTAATAACTTATGCAATAAGGATAATATAAGTTATAATTCTTGTTAGTCAAAAAGTAAAATAGGTTAGAAAATTATTCTTTACAGATAATATATTTCATAAATTATAATAAATAATTGTGATTATGATAAAAATGTGTTAAGTCAGATTACATAATTTACTTATATATTAATGTAATGATTAACTAATTACTTAAAAATTCAATAATTACATAATAAATTCTGACATTATTACTGTTACTTATCTTTTATAATAAATGACGTTATTTATAATAAAAATATAATTATAATAATATTTAACATTTCAATATTTCTACTAAAGTTGTAAAAACATAAAAACTTCAAAAAAAATTGTAAACATAATAAAAGTTGTAATACAATTTTCTATTAACAAATATTAATAATTTTTATGTAACTAGTATAACAGTTTATATAAACATAATAAATTTGATATTATTTCTATTATTACTTAAAATAACTTATGTTATTTATAGCCTAAATAGATGATGATGATGATAATAATAATAATAATAATATTTAGTAATTTATTATCAATAATAACAACTGTAAAATATATAATATCTTAACATTATATTTGTAAAGATAATCAAAAGTATAATACTAATTTTCATTACTTTTTAAGAAGAATTTATGTAACTTTAAAACTTTTATACTATAACTTTTCTTATATTTTATTAAAATTTATGTTTCGGATAATTTACACATGTAATTATAATAATAATTTGTATTTTATTCTTTCTAATCAAATTTGTAAAACTATAATTTGTTAATAAAACAATAGCAATAGTAATAAAAACTTAGAATACTTTTTTATATTATAAATCAAAATAAATTATGTAATATACCATATGATATCTGTAATTATAATAACTATATATAATTTTGATTTTTTTATTAATCATAAAAATTTATATTACTATTAACAAACATATGTAAGTAAAATAATAGTTCATATTGAAATGATAATACAAAGTGTAAAAAAAAAAAACCCAAAATTGTTAAATTGGTATAATCAGTTTTTAGGTTCCATAACATTTTAATGACATGAGTTTTTTTTATTAGATCATGTTGGGTGCTAAAAAATAAAGGTGAATAATAATAAGATGAATCGGCCAAAACTTCATGTGGATTCAAAAGAACCATTAGTGAAGCACGTTTACAACATTTTATTGCCTAACCATGCTGCTGCAGCATTACATTTGGATTACACGCTCTAGTACGTTGGTGACCTTCTCCAGCACGTTGGTCTCATTTGAAAATTAGCAAGGTTAAGTAGATTGTTTTTTCTTTTTATACCCATGCTTTTTCTTTTGTTTCTCTTTTTGTGTATAGAGATATATACACTATATTCTCTCTTTTACACTCTTTTGTGTTGTTTTTATTTAAAAATTTTAAATAACTTTATTAATTTAACATAATAAGTTCTATTATTATATAATAAATATATATATATTATTATCATGTTTCAAAATAGTTTTTTATTTTTCAATTTATTAATATTTTAACTTAAAAGCTTTTAAGTTATTTGTTTTTATTTGTTTTGATTTAAAGATTTTCAAAATTTTTATTCATTTAATATAATATTAAGTTTATATAACTATATATTAGTTAATTAAAATATTTAAATAAATAAAAAATAATCTATAAATAGTTTGGTAATTTTAATAATTCTAAATTATTTATAACTTTTCAAATATTAATAAATTGTAAACAAATTTTAATTTAATGTATTTAGTAGTCATTTTATATTTTTACTACAATTCACCTCAATGCCACTACTGCATTTAAATCCAAATGTATTTCCATCACTGGTTTTAATTTAATTCGCTACAATAACAGTAAGCGTTTGAACAGTTAGGTCAATCCGTCTTCAAAAAACAGAGAATCGAACTAACCGATATCCTCTTTATAATCGACCAAATCGATCACCCTATAGATCAATATAACCAAACCAATAAAAAATCGGTTTGATTCGGCTGATTATTTGGTTATCTCTATTTAAAAAATGGTACATTTCTACACTTCCAATAATAGCATCAACAAAAATAATTTTTACAAACTTAAAAACTTAAATTAAAAAATTAATCATAGAAAACAACAAAAACAACAAACAATAGCAACAAATTAGACAAATCTTAAAAATAAAAAACTACAAACTTAGACATACTACTTAAAACAACAAACTTAAAAATTTAAATGCAAATCATTTATTTATAATGCTAACTTCGAGTCTAAGTCTTAGATAACAACAAAAACAGTAAGAAGTTACATAAATCTTGGACAAAAACAACACTAAACCTTGGACAAATCTCACAGCAACAATAGTAACAGACCTTTATTCTTCCCTAAACAACAGCAAACAACAGTAATAGCAACAGCAACCTGAAAGTTTAAAAAATTTAACAAAAACTTAATAAAATAAAAAATTGTGTTTATTAGAATATGATTAATTAATTAATTCTGGCAATAAATTATAGATTAAAAATAAAAAAATGAAACCATACCTGATCCATTCAACTTTTCATAAATCAATGATAGGATCCAATGCAATCTTGGAAAATCTACAAATATACATAACATAAACAACAAATTAAAAAATCAACTTTAAATAAATAAGTAAAAATATAAAGAAACAAACCTCTAAAGAGGAAAAATATATTATATATAAATAAAATAATTACCAATATCAAATTTAGCAAGTCGTCTCACTTCTTTTTAGAAGGCATTTGGGTAGAAACATAGAGATTCACATAACCAATCTTAAGCATATAAAAGGGCTTGCATGAGCTTAGGAGTTAAAGAACTCTTATATGCATCAAGTACATGACCATTGATACTAAAAGTAAATTCAGAAGCAACTATGAATATTGGCATTACTAATACATTACAAGCTATCTAGGAAGGATAAGAAACTTATATCTATTAATTTTTCACCAAATAAGAACATCAATCTTCTCTCCTTTAGGAATATCATTAGGACCTCATTTAAATATTAATTTAATTTTGTTTTGTTTTCTTTTTTCCTAGTTTGAAGCTGGTATTTCTGAAACTTGTCTATTTTCCTAAAACCCTCTCAAATTCATTAATGGATTCTATAACATAGCTCGATTGACCACTTTCTCTAACTTGTTTATATTGAGGGTTTAAAGTTGTTTTATATTTATTAACAACTCAGCTAATGCTTCTCGTAATTTCTTCATCATCACTAGAGTTTGGTCACAAGAATACATTTTAATAGAGCAAAATTCAAAAAAATGTAATTTTCTTCCTAGGATCAAGAACAAAAGCAATATAAATTAATATATTCATTTTCTCTATATTCCTCAATTCTTGTCTATTTATTTTTTATCCTTTTAACCATTAAATTCAACTTAATATTAAGATTTAATTGTCAATCTCATAAAGAAGCATAAATACTACAAATATCATTAAGAAATTAAGAGCTCACTTTTATAATAATGATTAATATCTTTAAAAACCTTAAAAACTCTTTCAAAATTTTTTGCTTATTCCAACATCAAGTAAGTAGAATTCCATCAGGTGCTAACATCTAGATACAACAAGGTCTTGCTTTTAATGTTTTTATTTGCAACACACTCTTTAAACTTGGCTAACCTAGAAGAAGATTTTCTAATATATCTCACTGTCCCTCTAACACAAGTAATTGAGTCACTCATTTCCTTCAATCTATCATTGACAATAAGATTTAACTATATAAGCAATACATCTCAAATGAAAATATTTGCCTTTTGCAATACTACTTCTTGTATTATTAAATTTTTTTCCTTAAGTATGAAATAACAACATCATTGAACTAGCATTATCAATTGTAATAGTAAAAGCCTTATAAATCCCACAAACATTTTTTAATTGCCTGGCCAATGGTCTCATCTTTGTGACTAGAAACAAAACAAAAGTTCAATATCCTCTTAGTTAAGCTTTCAACCGTTGTTTATACAATGAGCTGTAAGACACATATAATTCATTCTTTGCAATGATGTCTATGTGTTGGTGGTAAGAGATACTTTTAAGATAGATAATTTCAAGAGTTGTCTTATGTTTAGGTAGAATCACCACTATGCAAAGGAAATTTGACACAAGAAGTCATGTGATTTTTAATGCATTTGTCCCCTTTTTTTTAGGATGGGCATAGAGTGCTCTATTACAATAATTACATTTAGCTTTGATATTACCTTTCTTATCAGTAAATTTGGTGAAGTGGTCCCATACCTCTGATTTTGAGTTAGATCGTTTCTTTTTCACTTTAGAGCAAGCAATTTCAATTTTTGCTCCATAAACTTGAGGGATATTGGTTGATTCTGCATCATCAACTATTGGCACCACTCATTTCAATTTCATTTAACATCTTTAGGAAAAAAATAAGATTACTAATTAGTAATTTCTAAGGAACAACATGCTTATAGGATTACTAAAAGTAATACAAGCATTATTACATTGACCATGACTAAGAACTTTACTTAAGTTAGCACTTTCATAAGTCTCAATCCAGCATATATTCACACATTTTTATAGCAAGAAATATATAGGCTAAATGGAATTTTTAGTATACTAACATTTAAGTAGGGGCTTTCTCTTTCTTTTACACAACACAAAAACTTAATTTTTTTTTCCTTTGCATGGCAGCCTTTTCTTTCTTTTACATGAAAGACCTAACAAGGTAAAAAACTAAAATGTTATAACAATTATAGAACAAGTTTTGCATGAAAGCTTTTCATAAATAAAACTGTGATATGTGAATATCAACTTGACAAAATACTAGGAAAGTTATATATTAAGAAGAAAATTGTATAAATAAAAATGTCAATTGTAGGTAAAAATCCATGAAAATTTAAAGCCTAGTGATAATTATTCCTTTGGTTCTTATAATACATCAACTTGAATTGAGTTTATTCAAAAGAATCAATATCAAATAATCAACTAAGGTCCATTACTTGACAATTTACTAGCCAAAATATTTTTAAGTAGAATTTTCTTTTCTTTTCTTTTTGGAGATATCTTTGTTTTACCATCTTAGATTGAATAATTTTAACTTAATTCATTGTCCTATTTCCTTGGGTTACATTTCAATATCATAAAACAAAAGGCTAAGAATTTCCTAACAAACATTCATATAAACATTATGTTCAAAGATTTTTCTAGCAGGGAGATTGATGAAGGTAAGGACTAAAAACTTACAAGGATTTGATCTAACAATCGACGACTCGCAACTAGGAAATTTGATCTTAAATAGAAACCAAGTAGGCCGTAGTAGAAGGTAGCTAAAATAGAGACCAAGTAGGAGGTAGCTGAAATGAATACTGGCAACTCGCAACCAGTAAATGTTGTTAAAACCTAAAGTGGCGGAGATTGGCATTAAAGCAGAAAACCAAGCAAGATACAACTGTTTTGTGTTTTTGCTTAAGGTTTCAATGCCTTTAAAATTAACGGTTGGTTATGGGTAACTGTTTTGTAAATATTAATTTTAAATTTTGTTTTAACTTTATCATTTTGATGGCTTTATTACTGTTATCACTTTATGTGTTATTGGGTTTAGGGTAGCCATTTGAGTTTGGAATATTTGATGGGTTATTTTGATAAGTTTATCAGCTTTATCGTTAATGGATTATTGGGTTTAAGGGTTTAATAGTAATTTTATTAAATTAGAGGTTGGTTTAATTGATTTAAAAATTACAATAAAAAATAAACTAATTAAACCTACTTAAACCTACCAAGCCTGAATCGAGTAACCAAAATTGTATAAACTAACCTAAACAAAACAACCGAGTCAATTTCAATCGGTTAGTTCAACTACCCAAACTTTTGCACACCATTATGCTATAATAGCTAATTTTACCGTTACAGTAACTAATTTTATTGCAACTATTGTTTTTAATCTCATCGAAGTTAAACTCACTGCCTATCCAAATAAATGCTTACTCCTTACTTCTACCGTTGTATTTGAATCCAAACACATATTCCATCACTGATTTTAATTTTATCATTATAGTAAATAATCTCATTCTACAGTAATTAATTTCATTGCCATCACTGTTTTTATCTCACTAGTGCCAAACACACCACCAATGACAGTGAGGTGATAATAGAAAATGACAATTAAATATATTTGATTAAAATATGTATATAAATAAATAATTAAAAATTATTTAATTATATTTATATTAAATAATAAAATAATAATTATATTTATGTTAAATAATAATTAAAAATAAATAATTAAAATTATAGTTATATTAAATTAAAAAATAAATATAAAAGAATTTAAAAATAAATAATGTAAAATTTTAAAAATAAATATTTTTTTTTAAAAAAAAGTGAGGATTACCCTTACCATTGGGTCTCCTGTTAGCTAATTGGACCCCTACCACTCTTGTTAGATTGAAAAGGCCAATGAGATCAAATTTCCTAATAGGAATTAATCCAGACTAATCCAATAGATAGTTATACAAGGGGTCTCCTATTTTTACTCTTGGATATCATCGTGTTGAAGGCTTGGTGATGCCCAAATGAACCCTAAATTTATCGAAATCAATCTTAATTAGTTCACTCATTTCAATGAAAACCACTTACTATAAGGCTATTACCTTCTTCTCAAAAGACATACTTGATGAGATATGCAATGTACCCGCTTATATGCTCAAAGACATTCCCTTTCATATCTGATATGGGATTAATACACACTGCCTATTTCTTTAGAGCGATTGGCATGACATTCTCTGCTATCCAACCTCGTGACACCCTTACCATGGGCTTCTCCATAATTTCTGCCTATCCTACTCTCAGGATATTTGATGTGACGTAACAGTTAGTCTACTTTGTCAATCCTACCTATTGGGGCACTCAACGTAACAAGTGATATCAGAGTCAAGCTCATTTAAATTCGATTAGGTAAATTGAGTTAAAAAGGTTTATTTGATTGGTTTGTAATTTTTGTTTTTAAACAAAACTAATTGAACAAATCAACACATAATAAAAAATAAATAAATTATATATTTTTATTTATATTAATCATATTCAACCAAACTATCCTTTTCAACTCATACCCAAATTACCTTATTTCATAAATTTAAAAGAAAACTAAAATAAACATAATGGACTAAACGAACTAATTAATTTTGGTTCAATTATTTTAATTTTTTATATAAAATATGACTAATTTTTCAAATACAAATAGTTTATAAAATTTTTAAATTTTAGAACCTATCAAATATCCACTCTAAATGATATGCTTACCATAGGGAGCTAATCATAGAAGCTCCGGAAGAATCGACTACATCAGCGTTTGTTACACCAACTGACACAATGATGGAATCCCATGCGTTACACGCAAGCATCTCTTTTTTTTTTTTTTTTAAGTTTTATTAAATACTCATTAATCTTTTACCTATTTTTGAATTTTGGTCAACTGGGGCGGCTGGGCTGCCAAAGTTTTCCAATTTTACGTAACATTTTTTTCAGCTGAAAGCCTGAAGCAGGTAGTACTACAGTCTTCAGCTCTGCTCTGCAAACAACTTTATTTTCTGTGGTACCAAACAAGATTAATTACATGAAAAAACAAGACTTAATTGTATAAAAGTTTATTAAAAAATATATATTTTTATTCCCAAATTTTTTATAAAAATTCTTTAATTAAATGAAAAACGCTCGTTTTAAATATTTATGAACTTCAATTATTATCCTATCATATTTACTAATGTTAATTTTAAAAAAAAAGTTACCCATACAGAAATGAATTTTAATTATAAAATTAAAATTAATTAATTATATGACAAATATTTAAAATTTATTTTTTAATATGAAAAATAGAAAAATTACGTATCTGGTAAATTCATTAACCATCTTTGAGATATATATATATATATATATATATATATATATATATACAAAACTTATTTTCTTGTTTATGTAAAAAAATAATGCCCTAATTCATATAGGTTCAGAATTGCACAATTATGTAAACAAAAAAAAAGTATTCTATAAATATTTTGGTTTGATTTAATTTTTCAACTGAAAAATCTTATATGAAACTAATATATATATATATATATATATATATATATCAAAGCTTTTTGTTAAAAAAAGGGAAATATCCAATGTGGATGTCTATTATTCCTACATACGTATAGCCTTGTCATACATCATACATTTAATTATTTTAATTTTTTATTTAAATTTAAAATATTTTTTATAACAAATTATATTTATTTTCTTTTAAATTTTTAATCGACTTACCTTTTTATATATACATCAACAAGAGATTAATTTTTTAAAATTAGAAGAAGTGTAATTACTTCCATAGGTTGACTTATTTTAAAAATTATTTTAAGAAACATTTCTTCATCATTCATCCACTAATTACGTTAAAAAAAATTAATATTATAGCTTTTGTATATAAATTATATTTTAATTTTATAGTAAAATTCAAGCTAAATAGGGATTCAATGATAACGATAGTATACACATTATCATTATTTTTTCCATTAATATATGTCTCCATTAATAGGTTTGAAATTATAGAATGAAAAAAAAAATTATTATTATAGTACTAATGTTTTAATCAATGTTTGGAATCATTATTACAATATATAATTAAGAATCTTAATTCACTCCATTATTCGATACCAAAAATCATGGAAAAAAATATTTGGAAATAGAAAATGGCAAAAAATTTGCAATTATACTACTTCTTAACTCTTATAGGTATGTTTTGAAACAAATTTGAAAAGAAAAATTGCTTTAATGATCATAAACATGAATTGCATAAATTTCAAGATTTCGATAATATAATTACATGCCAATCAATGTAAATTGCAAATAATATTTTCTCATAATTTTTTTTTCAACTTTATTAAATGCTAAATTTGCTCCCTTTAAACTTCATATTAAATAATTAAAATTAATTTTTTTTTGGACTAAACCTTGCTAATGAATAGGTATGTCTCTCCTCAACCCTTACAACTTCATTTCATTTTGCATTAGAAATAATTTTTTCAGCTGGCTTTGTTCTTACAATATGTTTCATAATCATCTTTTCGCTTGGCTTATTCTTGTTTTCGGATGGTGATGTGAATGATTGAAGTTATTATTTAATTTCTTTTAATAATGTTGATTTTGTTTTTCAGATTTTATTGATAGAAAAAAATAGAATATTTAAATTGGCTTGAAGGCATGTTCATTATTTCTTCTAATTTTTCTTTTCTTTTTAATTTGTTTTATTTGTTTGTTTCTTCAAAATTTTCATTTGCTCTTATTTGTGTTGCATGTTATTTATATTTACATTTCATTTACCATTTTTTTTTAAGAAAAAATTTAATGATGTTGCATATTTGGTATGCATACACCCAAAGATTTTAAAACAATATGTCTTTTTCACTACATATTTAATTTATTATTTGATTAATTTGTTTTTTATTATAATTACATTATTTTTTAATTGTGTTTGATGTTGATTAATTTTATAAATTTTTTATCTTTAATTTTTTATTAGTTTATAAATATAACCTGACTTAAGATCAAGCAATTTGTAACTCTAATCCGTAAAGGTCAATTTAAAACTCACGATTTAACAGTGTCTTAGCAATATATTAATACGTAAACTTATATTCTCCATTTTTTTTTTTTGAGTTGTTTCACAATATTGATTTCTTTTGTTTATAATTAACGGGATGAAGTAGAAGATTTCAAGTTATGTGTGGTAAGTACTATTCGGTGTTTAAAAGAGAATTATTCCTTTTTTCTTCTTATATCATTATTTGATTTTACTATAAAATAAATCAATATTGGTTGAATGATTTTAATTTATGAAGTAAATGAGAAAGAAAAAAATAAAATTAAAAACAAAATTTGACATGTAAAAATAATTTTAAATCAAAATACTAGAGAATGAAGTATGTTATTAATTAATGTTTCAAGTATTTTTATTTGAAAATAATTTTAAATAATTGATTTGCCCCGTTCATTGCATGTATTTAAAACTAGTTTTTATTAAAAATGAAGCTATATTTTTTATCTATATTTTTGACATGTGGATAGCCTCAAAAAATTATCATGTGTCAAGCAGTTAATTATTTTAAGTTTATTTGATTTAAATTGTAAAATATTTTATAATAAATTATATTTATTTTCCTTTACATCTTAATTAATTTTCCTTTTTATATTTTTTAAAATTACTATAAATAAAAATCTTCTAATTAAAAAAAATTAATTATACTTATTGATTTCTTAAATATTCAGTATTCTCGTAGTTAATGACTTTGATTTTAATATATATATATATATATAAAATAAAAACTTTATTATAAAACGTAAGAGTCCTGTGTCTATTGTTTATATATTTAAAAAATAAATATAAATAATCAAATAAAAAATTATTTTTAATTAACTAAAATACATCAAATTTATAAAAAAAGCAACACATTTTGCCAAAAAAATCCTGTGTGAATAGTTATTTCGTTATTTAATAGTTTTTATTTGATTTTATTTGATTCTGAACAGTTTAATTATTGATAGTTAATAGCGTAAATCTCTCTTAATTAATTTTTAATTCTCAATTTGTTTTAATTATGATCAAATAAAATTATTTATTTTTAATAACTCAAATTTCTCTATTAGTTTAATATTCTTAATATTAGACCTCAACATTATAAATATCATTTGCTTTAAATGGGTAATCGATTAACTAAAAGGGCTCAGCTAGAATAAACCATAACATTCGCTTATGCTTTTTAACAAAGTCTGTTTTCATGATGCAATGTAAGTTAGTTGTTTGTATGCAAATTGAATATTATCAAAGGTTTATTTAAATATTTTGATTTTATTGTGTACCTTTCATTATTTGCTTTTATGTTTGAAGCAATACATTTTTTTTATTTGCTTCATTTTTCAAACATTTTTAGTGTTTTTTTTTTAATCTATAATGGCTTTATATTGTTTTAATCTTATATTAATGTATTCCTTTTAAAATATTCGTTTGTTTAATGTTTTGCTTCATATACAGATGTATTATATGAAATATCCGTCTTATTGGTTTTTATTTGCCACATGTTTTTTTTTTTTTTTTTGCTTCACGGAAAAAGTCCATATGTTCGGATACCTTTTGATTTTTGTTTGTTTATAATTTATTAATTCTTTCCGTATTTTAAGTTATGTTAACATTTGTATAGAATGTTTACTTTACAATAATAACTAGTTTATTATGAATTGATTTGACGTGCTATAATAATATAATCATTTCAATAAATTAAAAGTACTCTTAATGTTTTATTATAATTACATTTTGATTTTCAATTATAATTTTATTATAAATAATTTTTTTATCATATTTAATTATATATTCGAATATTATATCTTATATAAATAAGCCAAAACTTTTATTAAAAATTGACCAAAAGTCTTACATGGATTTTCTACATTTTTGATACGTGGAGGGTCCAAAAAATTGCCATTTGTCAAGCAACTTTTGATTTTGTTTTTATTTAAAATTTTGAAATATTTCATAATAAATTATATTAATCTCCTCTTGCATTTTAATTAATTTACCTTTTATACTTTTTAGAATTACTATAAATAAAAGTCTTCTAATTAACAACATTAATTAAATTTATTCATTTCTTAAATATTCAATATTCCCGTAATTAATGACTTTGCTTTTATTGCATATATATATATATATTATACATATATAAAGATAAAAACTTTATTGTAAAAGGCAAGAGTCTCGTGTTTATTGTTTATTTATTTAAAAAGAAATAAATATAAATAATTAAATCAATATAATTATTTTTAATTAATTAAAATGCATCAAATTTATTAAAGAAAAACGAATGCATTTCGGAAAAAAAAAAAGAAAAAACAAAACTCCAGTGCAAATATTCATATGTGGATATCTTAATTTTATGCCATTAAGTCCATTATTTAATGGTTTTGATTTGATTTTATTTAGTTCTGAACAAATTAATTATTAATATTTAATAACTTAAATCTTTCTTAACTAATTTTTAACAACTTAAACTCTCTCTTAATTAAATTTTTTTTAATATTAGACCTCAACACTATAAATTTCAATTGCTTTAAATAGGTAATTGGTTTAACTAAAAATGGCTCAACCAGAAAAAACCATTATGTCCGGTCATGCTCTTTTACATTTTATTCAGAGCCTACTTCTGTGATGTAATATATCTTAGTTTTTTTTTTATGCAAACTGAGTACTATCGAAGGTTTATTTAAATATGTTGATTTGACTGTACCCATATTACTTGCTATGTTGTTTGATGCAATACATTTTTTTTTTGATAGTTTAACATTTTAATTTTAATTTTTATATATAATTGCTTCATATTGTTTTAATTTTATATTAGTTTAATCCTTTTAAAATATTTGTTTGTTGATTGTTCCGCCTCGTATATATAGACATTAGATAAAGTATATATGTTATTGTTTTTTTTACTTGTTTCATGCATAATACTTCATTTTTTTTTTTTCGTTTAACATGAGAATATGTCATATATTCAGATACTTTTCAGTTTTTTTTTATAATTTATTTATTGATTCCATATTTTAAGCTATGTTAACATTTTTAATGTTTTATTATAATTAATCTCAAGCTCCAATTATAGTTTTATTATAAATAATCTTTTTATAGTATATAATTACATATTCATAAATCACATGAACTTAAAAATTAGTTTTAAAACTAAATAAAAAAACTTTGTATACTTCTGAAGGTTATATTTTAAAAATATTTTCATTGAAAATTTTTTCAAATAATTTAAATCTTCTATTAGAGCATTTATTTTTCTTTTAATTTATATTTATATACTTACATTTATAATTATCCCTTCAATTTGTGGTACAACTTCAATGGGACAACCTCATTTTTTATATTTTTTAAATGATTCTAAAATATAAAATTTACTTTTTTTATTATAATTATAGTAAGGGTATTTCATGTATATTTTTGTCTTAGATGTAATTTTTCTGTGTTCATATTTAAGATGTTAAATATTTATATAAATTATGATATGTATATGTATTTCTGTAACATTCATCGTTTTATCTCATGTCGTATTTTAATTATTGATGTTATATAGTTAAATTGTAATTAAGTTGGTCAAAGTTTATGTGACACTATTCAAAAAAAATCCCAAGTTTTGTGCTTTGTGTCTTTATGATCGTGTTTGGGTTACTTTTTCATGTCATAATTATATTCAAAGTATTATGATATATTAATATAAATTTTTATACGTAAATAGTTCATTTTATGGAAGGCAAACACATTTGTTATTCATTTCTTTCATAATATTTTAATTATTTTTTTATTTTGTTGATGTTATATAATAATGAAATGTTCAAAATAGTCAAATCTAATTAACACTATTTCAATAATTTTTAATTTTATGTCACGTATTTTTATGTTTATGTTATGTTACTTTTTCACGTCATAATCATATTGAAAATATTATATATTGATATAAATTTTAACGCTTTAATAATTTTTTTATGTAAATTTTGACATATTTATTTATTCAAATTGTATTGTCTGACTATATTTATATTATAATATATTAAAATATAAAAATAAATATTTTTTAAAAAAATTTTCGTTAATTTTACTCTCATAATAACACATAAATAAAAAATTATAAAAATATTATAAATAGTTAGTGAGAAATTTATTAATACTATTGCGATATTTTTGAAATTAGAAAATGTACCAAGCGAAGCCAAGGCTAACATCCTAATCTTATAAAACTAGATAAAAGTTATCCCGTAAATTGAATATCAATTTCACAATCAATTTTCTTTGAGAGTTGGATGATAGATAGACAATTGCTTTGTCAAGATCCAAATTTTCTTCGGCAGTATCTCATTCGTATAAAATTAATTTTTTAAGTTAGCAAATGCAACCAAACGTAGGGCTTTTTTTTTTTTTTTTTGTAATTCTTAATAATTATTATTTATTATGTTTATACTATTGTTATATTATAATCATATTAACGATAGTATATATAAGTTTTGACATGGTAGATGTATATTTTTAAATATTCGATTATTTGTTTTGTGTTAATATTATTTTTTTGTTTTATATTTATTTAAATTATTTTTTATATTAGCGTTGCGTCTGAAACATTACTCCAAATTGCTTTGCTTGCCAAGTGGCAAGCAATTGTAATTTTTTCAAAATTTTTCAAATAAGTACCACGTATTACATTTGTGTTATTTTTTTCATATTATAATCGTATTCAATATATTACATACATATAAATTTTGACATGTTATGCATAGATTTTGACATAATCGTATTATGTTAGAGTTATTTTTGTGTTTATACTATTGATTAGTTTTTTTTCATGTTCATTTCATGTTCGAAACTAGTACCTCTAATTGACACTATTTAAATTGCTTGAATTTATGCCATTTGTCATCATATTCGTGTTCGTTTTACTTTTTTATTTTATAATCATATTTAGAATATTATATATTTATTATAAATTTTGACATGTCTTTTTATTCACATTTTGTTCATTTATTTTTTATCATGTTTCAACTATTTTTCTCAGTGTTCATGTTCGTGTTACTTTTTTGTATCATAATCATATTCAAAGTATATATTTTATAAATTTTAATACATTAATAATTTTTGTACACATTTATCTATACATGTTATGTAAATATTATTTTTTGTGTTATGTCATTTTTATTTATTTTTTTCGTATTTTGCTCGTGACATATAATCATGCTATGTTTGAAAATTGCTAGTTCAATTGACATTATTCAAATAACTTTTAATTTTATGTCATATATTGTCATGTTCTTATTACACTTTCATGTTACAATCATATTAAAAATATTATATATTTATATAAATTTGACATTTTAATAATTCTTTTTATATCAAATTAGAATTATTATGTCAAATTTGACACATTCTTTTATTTTTGTCATATTATATGATTTATTTATATTATAAATCTATTAAGGTATTGAAAAAACTAAATATTTTTTTAAAAGGCTTATTTATAATAAATTGTATAATCAAAACAGCACACAGATAAAACTATAAAAATATTGTAAAATAATTACTAATAAATTATTAATACTATTACTATGTTTTTCATTTTTTGAGAAATATTACTTTAATTATTTAAAAAAATAACATTTGATAAAATGTAATCATGTCTCTCGAATTTCAGTCAATTGTTGCTCTAAAAAAATTTTTATTGCGATATGTATATATTATTTTATATCAAGATCTTACTATAATTAATATTTTAATTAATATTTTAATTTTAACACTCAATGTTACCGAACACAGAAACAACGCGAGAACCAAATACTAATTTTCATAATTTATATGCTAAATAAACCAAAGCAAAAGCTTATGAAATGTTAGGAGAGAGAGTGTAGATTCTAAAGATTTTATCTTTTTCCCATGTTGTCTTGGTGCTCCACGCTTTTTTTGCGCATTTGAGATTTGACTCCACAATTAGCCATAATTGATTAATGCCTTTCCAATCCGCGCTTCGTGCACTCAATCGTCGGATCCCATTCCCATTTGTAAACCCCCCCTTTCAAATTTCAATTCTCCCCTCTGGCACGCCCTGCGCTTTCACCGCCATCTCCGGTCACGTCTCTCTTTTCGTGTCCAAGACTATGAATAGTAAAAAAAATTAGGTAAAAAATATTATATGATTTGATTTTTGTTGATTAGGATATTATAAATTTATTTTTTAAATTTAAATATTAAATTTATTATTAATGATAGATTTAAAATAAATTTTAATAAAATATTTTAAAAATTCAATATTTGTATTTATTTTGATTTAACAATATTAGATATCTAAATTCTTTTGCTAATATAAATATTATCGAATAAATATTTAAATGTGACATCCATTATATATTAGTAATAGAAAGTTTATGATTGTATAGAAATTTGAACTCAACATATAAATCCTTGTTACCAAAAAATTAAATATTTAATAAATTTAAATATCTAAATATATTATTATCTAATTAAAAGTTTTATTTGGATAATAGTATACGCGAATAAAATATTTCAAAACACATAGATTTCCTATCATTTCCTCTCATAACCAATCACCCTTAAGGCTCCAACCTTTCCATCTTCTCAACTCGCTTGATTGCGTTTTACACTTCATGTAATGTTTAGTGCGAGGTCATTTCTTTAAAAATTGAACATGATTTAATCACCGTATTTAGTAATAAATTAAAAATCATATATGGTAGTGATTTTAAATCATTAAAAGTGATTAGATTATCTTATTTATAGGATGATATGAATCTCATCCAAAAAGATGAGAAAATTTTACGAGGAAGACTGATACAAAATTATTTGAAGACAAATTTATCCCTCAAGTGATGTCCGTCGAAAAATATTTCTAGATAAATTTTTAATTTTATAAATAGATCTTGATTTTTTAATCATCTTATAAAAAATAACTTATGTGATTATTAGATATGAACAAGTAAATAACTTTGAATTATATTCATTAATACTAGTTAATACCTTATAATTTTTTATAAAACAAAAAATTCTTATTTTATAAGTTCTTCATTCAATAAAAATTGAAATTATTGCTTTTATTGAATAATTAATAATGATAAGATTACTTAAGATTATTTTTGGTATTATATGTTCAATAATTATATTTTTATGTAATATCAAATATAATAATTTAAGATCACTTGCGATCTATAATATTATATTAAACATATTACTTTAAAATCATTAATGATTAAATTACTTTAATAATCTTATTATCATAATAATTAGATCATAATCTTAAAAATAATACCATACATCACCTTACGTAAATTCATAGTTGAAAAAATCATATCGAATTGATCGATTAAACCCATTCAATAATGAATTGGAGCTCCATCCAATCTGAAACTACCTAAAAAGTTTGAGTTTATACTTCTAAAACTGGTTTAATACATAAAAATTCACTAAAAAACTGAAAAAATAAAAAAATTATTTATCTTAAAAATATCCTTTATAGGTAATGAAATTTGAAATTGTATCCTCTTAAAGTTATAATAAATATTAAATCACTAAAACAAATATATATTTTCAATAATAATTTAAAATATTTAATATTTATTTAATATTAAAAATTTTAAAAAAATATTTAAAATTTTATTTAGAAAATGGCTTTTTTTTAG
The DNA here is from genome assembly GCA_038381775.1 of Adansonia rubrostipa. Lineage (NCBI taxonomy): Eukaryota > Viridiplantae > Streptophyta > Magnoliopsida > Malvales > Malvaceae > Adansonia > Adansonia rubrostipa. Next base: position 9,672,836 of record JBBYHM010000027.1, read on the forward strand.
ATATTGTTAAATCTATTTTTTTCCTATTTGACAATAATAAGGCATCATAATCATATTAGCCATAAATGAGGTACAGATACATCTTCTGGACCAAATCAAGGGCATTTAAGGGAAAAAGAAAGGATCTCTTACGTTTCAAGAACCAATTAAATGATGCCAGCTCAGATTTTCTTCGAATTGTTCAGTAAGAAAAGTTGCAGTGGATAGCTACTCTTTAGCAAATTAAACCATCATGTAAGGTGAATTTAGGTTGAATTTCTAAGGAATTTGACCTAAGGACAAGGTTAAATTATTACAGAACAACTTAGGTTGTCTGTCATGGGTTGTCCTAGTTTATACATCACAGACGAATCAATTTATGCCACGTCAAAATCGCATGTTTTTAAATTGACAAAAGTAGCCTTAACTTGGAATTTTAATGACGGGCTTCCCCTATGGAAATGACGCGTTACTATTTGATTGGTCAGTTGGAATTTTCAACGCTGCACTCATTAACGTCATCTCAGACTGGGTTTGCCTTTTTTTTTTTTTTATCTTTCCTTTTTATTGGATAGGCGATTGTATCTAAAAAAAAAATTTAAAGAAATTCCTTAAAAATTTAATGGTTTTTTTAAATTGTTTTGGGTTTTTGTATTTTTTCTTGAAAGAAAAAGCAGGAGTGACATAGGAAATAGAGATGGGAAGGAGAAGAAGAAGCATTAGCTGTTCCTTTTCTCAAAACTCTCTTTAGAACTTAACCCGTTAAACAAACCAAAAAAAAAAAAAAAATCTGATCGAAGATCGAAACTTTTTCTTCGCTTTTGAAGCAATATATCAAAGACCCAGTTCTTCTTTTTCCAAGTAGATCTGTAAGAACCTCTCTTTTTTATTGGTTTCTTACAACTGAGATGGATTCTTAAACTGGTAAGGTATTTTTCTTTTGTTGTAGTTTAAGTTTAGTTCCTCTTTTTACTTGAAAATAAACTGTGTTGTGATATTTCTGTGTTGTTTTGATGTAATGGGTTGGGTGATCACATGTAAGAGAGATCTTGTTCACGGGCCTTGGCTGTTTTGGTTTGTTATTTTCACTTTCACTTCTAGCTAAAATTTTGATTTTGATTGCTGCAGAGTCAGATCTTTTATTTACTTTTTCCCTCAGTGATTCTTTGATCTTTTTTTTTTTTTTAAATTTATTTTTAGTTTGATAGTGATGACCATTGAATAATTTATTTCTAGATCCTTCAATGATAATATAGTGACTTTTTAAGTTTCTTTTTTTTTTTTAAATATTTTTACTGAATATGTTTTTGATCTTCTTGTTTATTTATTTTGGTTTTTGGTTACTGGGAAAACCGAATGAAAGAAAATGGAAGAAAATCAATCTTCTATTGTTTGATTTTCAGTTTAAAGGCCTAAGTTTTTGCTTTTTTTTTTTGTTTTCTCTTTTTTGCGGCTGCCAGACACACCATTATTTTCGTTTTTCCTTCTTAATAGTTGCATGCCTTCCACTAAACCATGTGTTTTATTCTTAAAACTGTAATTTCCTTTTATTTTAATAATAATATAACCTTCATTTTTAATTTTTTTCTAGTAAAACTCTATGTTTGGTTCTCGGCAATTATGTCTCAAAGTGAATGAAAATATGTTGTATAATTTATTTTTCTTCAAATTATAAAATAATGTATTTTCCCCAGAGTATGCTTTTCTTTTCTTTTGTTCTAAATTTAATTTAATGTTCCACCAATATTATTTTTTATCTTCTTTGATAAACACTGACTTAGTCTTTTCCTGTTGTTTTCTTAAAATCCCGAGTGGGTATTATTTTGTACTAAATTTTTTGGGTTGGTTTTTTCCAATAATATCTTATCGAATATTTGATCATGTATATGAAGTTGACGTTTTTCCACAGGTTGATTCTAATGGGTGGTGTTTCTAAATCTCAGTTGGATTCTTATCAAATGAAAGCATGTGCTGTGTATTGGAGCGGTTAAATTACACGCCGTCTCCGACAACATCATTGAATATTTCTTTTGAAGATAGCAGACTTCCTAGCGTAGATATGAATCACTTGACTGTAGTGACTGAAGATACTTTTGCAAGCTTGCTTGAGCTTGCTGCAAATAATGATGTTGAGGGCTTTAAGCGATCCATCGAGCGTGATCCTTCTGGTGTTGATGAGGTTGGGCTTTGGTATGGTCGTAGGAAGGGCTCGAAGCAGATGGTTAATGAGGAGAGAACCCCTTTGATGGTTGCTGCTACGTATGGCAGCATCGATGTTATCAAACTGATCCTTTCTTCATCTGATGCGGATGTTAATCGTGCATGTGGCCTTGACAAAAGCACTGCCCTCCATTGTGCTGCCTCAGGTGGGGCTGTGAATGCCATTGATGTTGTGAAGCTGCTTTTAGCAGCTGGTGCTGATGCAAATTTGGTTGATGCAAATGGTCATCTTCCTGTTGATGTTATTGTTGTTCCTCTGAAGCTTCAAGCTGTAAAATTAACTCTTGAAGAACTCCTTGCGACTGAGAGTTCCGTTCATGGGCGGAATTTAAGGGTGTCAACAGCTGTTGCAGATTCCAACTCCCCTCCTCTATCGCCCTCTCAAGAAAATGGGTCACCTATATCTGGTTCAGATTCCCCAAGGAAGTCAAAGCCAACTAATGCTCCTCTTTTTTCCACATCAGAGAAGAAAGAATACCCAATTGATCCGTCTCTTCCAGACATCAAGAACAGCATCTATTCGACTGACGAGTTCCGTATGTATTCATTTAAGGTGCGGCCTTGTTCCCGTGCCTACTCCCATGATTGGACAGAGTGCCCATTTGTTCATCCAGGGGAGAATGCTCGAAGAAGGGATCCTAGGAAGTTCCATTACAGTTGTGTTCCTTGCCCTGATTTTCGCAAGGGGGCATGTAGGCGTGGAGATATGTGTGAATATGCACATGGTGTTTTTGAGTGCTGGCTACACCCTGCACAATACCGAACCCGCCTGTGCAAGGATGGTACTAGCTGTGCAAGGAGAGTCTGTTTCTTTGCTCATACTGCTGAGGAACTCCGACCTCTTTATGTCTCCACAGGTTCCGCTGTTCTATCTCCTCGTTCAAGTGCATCCGGTGCTGCTGCTATGGATTTTGCTGCCGCCTTGAGTCTGTTGCCTGGATCTCCCATGTCTCCATCACCATTCACACCGCCCATGTCTCCGTCAGGGAATGGCATGTCTCATTCTAATGTTGGCTGGCCACAGCCTAATGTCCCCGCCCTGCATCTTCCAGGAAGCAATCTTCAATCTAGTCGCCTGAGATCTTCTCTTAATGCAAGAGACATTCCAGCTGAAGACTTCAGCTTGCTGCCAGATTTTGATGTGCAGCAACAACAGCTGATAAATGAGCTATCTGGCCTCAATCAGCCATCTATGAGTTCTAATTCTTTGAACCGTCCTGGTCGATTGAAGACTCTGACTCCATCAAATCTTGATGATCTATTTTCTGCTGAGAACTCATCTCTGCAGTACTCTGATGCCGTTTTCTCTCCGAACCATAAATCTGCAGTTCTCAATCAATTTCAGCAGCAGCAAAGCTTGTTATCACCTATAAATACAAATTTTTCTCCTAAAAATATTGAACATCCTCTCTTGCAGGTTTCTCTATCTGGTAGGATGTCTCCACGAAATGTAGAACCTATCTCACCAATGAGTTCTCGGGTTTCAATGTTAGCTCAACGTGAGAAGCAGCAACAATTCCGCAGCCTAAGCTCTAGGGAGCTTGGCTCTGGCTCTGCTGCTATTGTCTGTTCACCAGTTAATTCTTGGTCAAAATGGGGGTCCTCCAATGGGAAGCCAGACTGGGCTGTCGATGCAGATGACTCAGGCAAGCTTCGCAGGTCATCTTCATTTGAGCTTGGCAATGGAGACGAGCCTGATGTATCATGGGTTCAATCCCTTGTGAAAGAATCTCCCACTGAGATCAAAGAGAAAATGGCTGTGCACGTCTCGGTTGCAACCCCTAACATTGCTTCTACAAGTGGGGGTTCTAATATGAACTCTGAAATTGCACCTGTCGATCATAGTGTGTTGGGAGCATGGCTTGAGCAAATGCAGCTTGATCAGCTTGTGGCTCAGCAAAACTGAAACCAGTTTCACTGAACCCCTGAGGTAGAGACAACAACAAAAGAAAGGTTTTGGTAAATAACATTTGTATTCTTTTTCTGGGATTTTGTTGGTGATGGATGTGGAAGGAATCTAAACAGTAAAACAAAGTGAAAGCTAGAGAGAGAGAGAGAGAGAGAGAGAGAAGGCCAGTTGACAAGGGGTAAAAAAAATTCATTTTTCAGCAGTTATTATTACAACGAAACAGTTAAAACAAAGGTTGAGGATAACCTCTTGCTTATGTTTAAACAAATGATATGCCTAGGCTAGTTTTTTATTTCAACATTTCGAAATTTATGAACTTTTGATGATGATGATGATGTAACATTCAACTATAGTTTATTGCTTAATTCCTATTCCAATACCTTCATTGTTGCATATGCCTTAAACTACTTTAAAAATTATTGTTAAATCTATTTCTTTCTCTTTGGTAATGGCATCAAAGCCTTGAGATTTAGATTCTAAATTCCAGTTGTAGGATCTGTGAGAGGATTGTTTTGGTTAATTAGGAAGGTATTGATAATTGATGGAGGATCTGAATCAGATGCTAGGTTAGGTTCCAATAATTTGAATGCTAAGAGGGAGGGGTGTGGATTCTGCAAAGCTGATATTAAACTCTGTATCGAGGACATTATTCTTCAATTGATAGAATAAGGTCACATTTAATATATTGTGAGTGGACGCATATGTTTTATTTTGTTATTCTCACTAAGAAAACTCTATCTACGAAACAAGCCTATGACTATCAAATTTTCCTTTTAGTACGACTAACTTTGAGCCCTCCCTTTATCTTCCCTACGGAGCCTTGTTTTTTATTTTTCTTATTCGGATCGAATTTAGATTAATTCATAACTCTATATTATTATTTAAAAATTATTTTTATTAATATTAATATATTTTTATAATTAAATTTAATAAATATTTTTAATCAATAAATAATCATTTTAATCGAATTTAAAAATATTTTTATTTAAATCCGGCTCAATAATAGCCGAATAGATATTGTTATCAAGTCTAACATTCGCTAAGCCAATTGTATTGTTTTCATGCATGGAAAGGAATGACCACTAAAACCCTGATATTGTGATGAATAAATTTTTATTTTTGTTAAAAATTTAATATTTTACTAACAAATGTATGTAGTTGACAAACTTTTTTTTCTCCATAAAACTCATATCGTTACATCTCAAAATTCATTGGTACCTCCATGAACGTGACTTAAATTGAATTGCTAAGTCTTTATTTGATAAAATACAATTTTATTGAAAAAAATCGAAATTAATTCTTTCAATAGGCAAAAAAATATATTTTAGTATTGGACAAAATATTCAAATGGTAATTATAAGGTTAAAAGCTCACGTAGCTTGTTTTATCCTTACATTTCACAAATTATGTATAGGATTAGAAAGCATAAAAAAGTATTAATTAGTATCTAATAATACGGATTAAAGTAATATTTTGAAAAAGAAAAATAGAGTTGAAAGCTTTAAATTCATTTTGGGTATATAGAATTTGGTGGGGAGATATGATTCTACATGTTAGTTGTTTTAGAAATTATTTGAAATTGATGGCATTCATTATTCGGATTAGAACTACAAAGCTAAAAGAGAACTTGAAAGGGGGAAAAAAAAGTATGGTGAAAATTCCCTTTGTGCCTTTTTTTTTTCCCCATCTTCCTTCCTTGAAATGATGGAAAAGTGGAGAAAAAGTAAATTTGATAAATTATGTTTGCTTGTTATATTTTGTGGGTTTTTTTATATTGGTTACGTAAAATAAATTTAACATAAATTATTAAATATTTATTAAAATTTTAAATATAAATATAATATTAAATATATTATATTAATTATTTTTAAATGTATCAAATTAAATTTATTATATTATTTTTATATTTATTAAATATATTAATGTGTGTATCGTATTTAAAATTTTTAGATAAATGAGAAAGTTGAGTGGAGCTTGCACTTCCTCTTCACCTTTCGGTGGCTTTAGTTGTTAAGACATTTCTTTATAAGGCTTCACTAATCAAAATGAAACTCCATATACAAAAGAAGCAAGCATGCAAAAAATCCATGTATAAATAAAGAGATGAAGGTAAAAATAAGTGAAAATGGAATAATAATTTGAGGAAAAGCAATTTGCAATCAAAGTGGACTTCCTATGGGAATATGGGCACTGAGTAGTTCAGGTTCTGACAGTGAATTTTATTTGCTTTCCATCAAAATAATAATAATAATAATAAAATAAGTTGTAGAATTGTAGAAAGTTGATGATACCATCTTCAATTATTCTCTTGTTATTTTCTTTCTTTATTCTCCCACTTAATAATCAAACAAAACTAAAACGGTGGATTTCAATTCCAAATCCTACTTTTTCTGATTTTCTCCCAATAGCTTTATTTATCTATATACTATATCTGTCATTTTTTTATGCATTTACATTTGGCGACATTATAAGTAAGATTAAGAGATTGACATATGTTTTTTTTTAATTATTATTTAAATTTTAATATAATTTAATTACTACGTGTTATTTTTGTTAATTTCGTTTGGTAGGTCTAAAAATTTTACTCTGGATATATAAAGTAATTTTTAAATAAATAATTTAGATTTAACTCTTGATTCATTTAATCTTCTAACGAGACGAATTCTCGTGAAATTAAAGTTCGATTTTCACAATTGAAAATTGTTCATTTCTAATTTTTCTCATAGCCATTGATCTCTTTGAATAATCAATATATATATATATATATACACACACACACATATATGAATATATAAAATAAAGAAGTTATCAATTTGCAAATTTTACATCAAACTCTTATTCTAGTTTTGTTTTGGGTGGTTAGAACTAGTACTAGTGGTTGAGTTTGGTACGCATTGTGGGGTTTAGTTTATAGTAAACGGAAAATGGTGTCAAAAGATTGTCAGATTAGGTGATCCCCAATGCCTTTCAATATATATATATATATATATATATATATAACATATTAATTAATTTAAAATTGAGATGCATAATATATAAGAATAAAATATATAATCCAACAGTTGGTTTATAAAATATAAGTTGTAGAGAAAAAAACAAGTAAACAACTGTTGAAACTATTATAAATTCCTATATATCTTTCTACTATGCCATATTAATGTGATTCCGAGGGTGTGAAACTTTTACAGAGACTATTTAAAGTTCTATAGATTGATACTTTTGGAATTGATTTTTCTAATAAAAAGTAAAAAAAAAATAAAAATAAAAATAAACTAAAAAACAAGAGATAAGTAATAAAAAAACAAAAAATAGAACATCAACCAAACAAAGCTTAGTATTCCTTATTTTGTTAAATTAAACTAATTTTTTTTTAAAAAAAATCTATAGACTCTGGAAATTAGAGAATTTATGCAGAAAATAATTAAGTAAAAGAGTTTAAAAAATTGAAAATTAAACTTGAACGGTGTTGGAATTAAACCGAGTTATGTAATTTATTAAGTGTCACTTTATTATTCATTAAGTGTTAATTAATTACTGGCTATATGGAATGATTTATTAAAATCCCTAATTGTTTAACATAAGTTAAGTTTTAGTTTTAATAGAAGTAGTAGGCGCATAAGCATTTGGTGCGAAGGTTTCATTTGTTCTAAAATTCTTGTTCTTCGGTTCTTGAGTGCGGTCAACCTTAGTTGACTTCTCTCTTACAATGTTTATACCTTTCGCATTTTTAATTTTAAAGGTTTGTACTTATTTTCATAATTACTTGGTCAACAAGTTATTTATTAAAAATTTTTTTATAAAAAATATTTATTTATTAAATAAATTTAACTGTCAAATAATTTACAACGAATAGAATCGTATTAAAATCTAAACCGATTTCCAATAAATAAAAACTATGAAATTAAAAACTTTATTTGGAAATAATTATCAGAGTGTGCCCTAAAAAAAGAAATTATTATCAGTTTTATAAATAATAGAGTCCTATGCCTATTTTTTTTTCAAATAAATTCAGTTAAAACCACACTATTCATATTTATATTGCCGGTTAAACAAAAAGAGGCTTACTGTATATAATTTGATATGATATTTCCTTCAATGCATAAGACTCTTTAAGAATTAGTGTAGACTCTATTAGTTTAATTTATAAAATTGATTTAGTAGGAGTCTCTGATATAAATTTACAAACCAATATAAAATTATATTTGGCCCCATTTTTTACTGGAAATGTCTGTTTCGCACTTTCATTAGCTAAAGGGGCTTAGGCCGAAATGTAAGCAAAGCTGGCCCATACCCAATTAAAATGGAGAGCTTCATGTCCGGCCAATTTGTGTTTATTTCAATCATAATTTATATATTTATATAAATTTTAATGTATATAATTTATATATATCATGCAAAATTTGATATGATATTTATTATTTTATATTATATTTTTATTTTTTTAATATTATATTATATTTTAATTATTTTTTTATAATTTATTTAATCGTGTTTAAAATTATAAAGTATAAATAAAGGATGGATAGGAAGAAAATGTCAGGGTGGGCCCAAACTCATTGTACTGACACTCTATAAGAGTCAGAAAATTAATTTTGGTTCGGGTGACCAAAATAAATAAACCGTCCAGAAAAGGAATACTTTTCATTAGCACAAAATTTCTACCAAGGAACAGATGATTGGCTTAGATGAGAGTGGATACCATGTTCCCACTAAATCTGCTGAGATTTGATTAATTCAAATCATGTTATCAACGTGATGAATTCATATTTATCATCCAAAAATAATTAATGCAATTGAGATTTTTTCAAAATTTTCATGATTTTTGAATGGGATGCTTTACTTGAGGTTGAAGACTTCAAATCAAGACTTAACGCAAATTTTGGTAGGTGAATGGTCCTCATCAATAGAAACTGAGAAGCAAGTATTTTGTTTTTTTTTTCTCTTTTTAAAGACATGTTCTTATAATAGATGATTAATATATTTCAAGAGGGATGGGAAGGCTTCTCTGTTTCCCCAATTTAGAGACTCATTTTAGTTTGGTAGCATTTTCAAGGAACTGATAATTTTAGTAAAAGAATGAAAATGACTACATATATGTGTATATATATATATATATATATTATTTACATGCACCCCAAGCTTACTCAGCTAATTTTGTTTACATGTATACTTCAGGCAATGGTAGGTGTAATCAATTCTATGTTTCATCCATTTGAAGAAATTCTGTTTTATTAGCTTTGATTATGAAAGATTTCCAATAAATTTAAAAAAAATAATATATATATTTATATCATATTTGTATTTTTTTTATTTTATAATCGTGCCTAAAGTACTATAGTTTCATATAGATTTTGGTTATTTAATAATTCAATTTTATATAAATGACAATTTCATTTATTTATGTCATATTCTTATTATTTTTTTATGTTAAATTATTTTTTATATCGTATTTTAATTATTTTTCTCCTATCGTGTCTCAAACTACTAAATTTATTATTTATCTCTTAGATTTTGCGTTAAGATGCATATATCGTTTATGTCCCAGCCATATTTATGTGTGCAATTCGAATGATAGTTTATGGCAGCAAACAACTTGAAACAATGACCTAAATTGAGAAAAAACTGAAGATACTGCTTTGTAAAATGAACAAATATGGCAACTGCAAGAAGTTCAATATTGGATCAAATATTATTATTATTTTTATAACATTTATGTTAGGTTTTATTAGAGAGCTTTGGAAATGTGACGTACAAGTATAGTGAGAAAATGAATTAGAAATGTCGATAAGTGGATGAATAGAGGAAAGATGGAGGAAAAAATAAAGAAATATTTCAGTAATAAATGATAATTTAATAGCTATAAAGTCTACAGAAGTTGTCCGAGGGCTTGGGCGTAATTTGGGAATTGCCTTCTCCTAGTCTGTTTTTGGTTTCCACGCGATAACTCAAGTTTTTTAAAAAAAATAAATTATGTGTTCTTAATTATATTAATTTTTTAATATGTTTAAAATATTATTATTTTATATAAAGTATTTATGTATTAATAATTTATTTTATATATATTTTTATATTTTCGTAAGAAAAGAAAGAGAGAGGAAAAGAGAAAAAAAGAAAAAGGAAAAAAAATTAGCATTCGTATTTGTGTTAACTTTTTCACGTGTTATTTTTATGCGTTTAAATTTTACTTTATGTATATTTTAATACATTTGTATATTTGTGATGTGTTCATACTATTTTTTTATTGTGTCATATTTTAATTATTTTTATATTATTTTTATGTCATGTCTTAATTTATCTCATTTTATATAATTTATCATAATAATTCAATTTTACCCTTATATTCATTTACTTGAGAATTGGATGATTGCATCAGACATAAATTAATATAAATATTATATTCACAACTTTTTCTTTTCTTTTTAAATAGCAAGAGAAAGAGAGAAGGGAAGGAAAGAGGAAAAAATAGAAAAAATTTTGTTCAAAATATTTTAGATTTATATAATTTTTGCATATTAATAGTTTATTTTATATATATATATATATATATATATATATATATATGATATGTTTGTATGCAGAGAAAAGAGAAGCAAAGGAAAGAGAAAAAAAAAGAGGAAATTTTGTATGTTTATTTTTGTACTAATTTTTTACATGTTCAAAATATCATAAATTTATATAAATTTTTATATATAAATATTTATTTTATGTATTATATCTTGGTGTCATGTCATGTTTTGATTATTTTCTATGTTATTTTCTTATTATTTTTTAATTCATATCATATTTTACATAATTTGTCATAATAATTTACTTTTTAGTGTTAAATTCATTTATTTTAGAATTAGATAATTTTATACATTAATATAAATATTATATCTAAAACTAAAAAAAAAAAAAAACCAGGAGAAAGACATAATGAAAAGAAAGAAGGATATATTAATGTAAATTTTTTACGTGTTCAAAATATTATAAATTTGTATAATTTTTTACTCATTAATAATTTATTTTATACATATTCTAACACATTCATGTTTTTATTGAGTGTTCATGTTATTTTTTGTATCATGTCATATTTTAATTATTTTTTATGTTATTTTCTTTTCATGTCTTAACTAATCTTATATTTTGTGTAATTTTTTATAATAATTCGATTTTAACCTTAAATTTATTTATTTAAAAATTTGATTATTACATCAATCTTACATTAATATAAATATTATATCTAAAACTTTAAATCGTTCTCGTAACGAAGCGTGAACATTTTCTTAGTTAAAACAAAAAATAGCATGTACGTAAAAACGAGTGAAAGTCTAAGCTCTAACGTTAAATATGAGTGGCGGACTCCAATGGTAATCTTTATCTTCAAATGCACTTGCAAGGATTGCCTAGAAAAGCTGGATCTGTGTTGCAGTTTGTCTGGAAAAGGTGGAAATGTGAAAATCTTGTCCTGCGGCAGCCAATCCCTCAGCAAGCAAAGAGGTTGCCATCCAAAATGCACAAGCAAACCTGATATGCATGCTGCCAATACTGTTGTTGAGCCTTGCCTGGTAGCTAATGATGCTGCGACTTTCACACAGAATGTCACTAGCTATTACCCTTCAGCAATACCTCAAATCCTGACTTTGTGGTCGCATCACATAGATATCATACTCCTGCAAGGTATGTTACTCGGATTAGAGGTAACTTTTTTCGTATATTTAAAAGTATTGTACTCCTATATTCATGACTAAATATGTCTCGGACACAGTTATAGACACAGTTTAGAGAAAATGAAGAGTCTAGATAATGTAGCCTGGTATCATTTTCTTTCTCCCAGTAACTACCAAGGCAAATCAATTGGCAAGAGAATTGAAGAGAAAAAATGGATTTGAAGTCCCAACAGAACCATGAAATGTGATTAATGAAAACAATCAACATCTTTTGAGTAGTTAAAAATTCCATAGTTATGCCACTTATCATTCTAAAGAAATCGACCAAAACAGTTGGAGGTAACAAATAAACTCTATCAACTAATCTCCAAGAGTATGAGAACAATTAAGTACCTACAAAAATGATGCATTAAATCTAAATGATTAAAACAGATGAAGACATGTTAAAGACCAGACACAAGATGCAGCAAACAAGTCAGAATCCATGAACTTTCCGAGAAAAATATATGAGCTATATGGCTGCACCTTGAACGCCCAGACCAAGTGTGCTATAAATATTGGGGAAAAAAGAACGTTCGCTGAATCTCACGGAATAACTACATTAGCAATTGCAAACAAATGAATAACATTGAGGCGCAGTTAGCTCAGAAAAGCAAAGTCCCTCTTACAGAAGTGGACACATAAATCTGAAGACACATATCCATAGCATGAACTGGTTTATTCAATCAGAAAAATGGCAGCAATTACATAGGTCCTCCAAGTAATATACAATGTGTAATGTGCATAACATTCATTAAATTCTTTGGAAGCAGTATTTTCAAATGTGTCCCATCCCATTCAGTGAATCCGTTTCAATGGGATTTTCACATAATCCCCACAAGTTTTTTTTGATCACCAATATGACTAACAATGAAAGCTTGCTTACTGATAGCGTATATGCGAGAGCACCAAATGATCTTGGTGTCAAGTATTGTTGTACTGGCTTGAGCATAGGAGATTTCTGCACGGAGCAAAACCAATACCATTAACAAAAAAAAAATAAAAAAAAAAGGCTAACGGTTATCACATAATGTTGCATGCCCTTCTCATGCACAAAATCACCGCAAATAATTAAATATCAAACGAATGATAAGTCTGATCATAAAGAAGATCAAAAGCATGAATATAGTTACGTCTTCTTACTTCATCATTGATAAATAATTAGTTTCATACTTCTGAAGATAATTTACTTAAAAGTATCAGAAGAAGAGAATTTGGGAAAGGACATGCGTTTACTTTGTTTATCAATTCTTCATTACCTGAAACTATGCATTCATTTATAGCAACATAAACGATTAAAAAAGTGGTGCAACCCATTCGACCTTTAAAGCAGAAAACTTCTCCAAAATTTCATCAACAAGAACGGGAAAAAACGGGGCCTTTAGTCATTCATTCATAGTTTAGAGCACATGCACGAAATGAGAATCAATATTTTAATAGCATCAACAAGGGAATCAATAAAGGAAGACTCACAGAATTTACACCCATGTAACAAAAGAGGTTTGGCAGAAAAATGAGGAACAAATGCTTGAATTATCCCGAGCGTGCATGCTTGCTAACAATAACCAAAGCGGAAGATATGCTGATGGTGCATTTACTTTCTCCTGTGCTCAGACATGGTAGATTCTCAGTACTAAAATAAAATAATAGATAAGCCAAAACATGCTACATGTAACAGATGTCGTCGAGACGAGATCAGAAAATAACATCATGCATGCGAACCTTGTCTAAGAATGCAATTTATCCACACTCTCAGATTAGCCTTTGAACAAAAGCAGGGAACGCAAATCCTCTGCCCTTTCCCTTCCATGCTTTGTGACCTACCCTTCACATAATTACATGTGTCCTTGTTTAGCACCTATGCAAGGCCTTATTTAGTTTTAGGATTTAAATGAGCATAACAGTGATATAAAATAAAAGCCTTCTAAACTAAGCGCAAAAATATTAGATGTTTTCTTATTTGCTTTTAAGGTTTAGTAAAATATGCTGCTAACCACTTGATCTGTTACCTATTTAAGTATTGGTTGGTCCATAAATTTTCTTTTGCTTAAAAGCTATTATAAAGCTTTTCTAGAAAATATGAGCTTTAAAGATTAAGTTAAAGCTATTTGATAATTTTACTTTTATAAATTTTTTTTTGTAGATTTTGAGTTTATATTTAATGAATAAAGACTCTTTTTTTAATGAAAATAAAAAATATGTAAAAAAATTAGTGTGTTTTTAGAAGTAGAGAAGAGAAAGCTTGTATCTCTAATTTTTCCTGAATCTTTTTTTTTTGTTTAAATTTTGTTTGTTAAAAATAAGCTACCTTTTATTTTAAGAGCTTTTAAAAAACTTATTTAGCTCGACTTCTGTTATTAAAAAGATTTTAAACAAAAAAGAAATTGGGCCAAAGAATCACTAAGTTGAATTTAATTTCAAGATAAATATATTTTTTTGTTAACTATTAATTTATTTATTTTTAGTTAAAAAGATTTAATATTATCTTTAATTCTTATCAAATTAAATTCTAATTAAATTATATTTTAAATTAATACAAATTCAATATTTTTATAATCCAATTATATTCAAAATCCCAATATTATTCAGTTATATATAAGTAAATTTAAAAACCATCATTACTCTTTAGGATATATATTTTCATTTAAATTTAATTTAATAATTAACATTTTAAGATAATTAGCATAATTTTATCAGATTTTAAGAGATAAAAAGATGTCTTTCAAAGTAAGTATATTTTTAATTAAATATTTTTTTTCTTGTTGTTTTAAAAAAAAAGGTAAAAAATTTAAGTTAGAAATTAAAAAAGTCAAAGTGAAAAAATAATGAGAAAACATCTAGATTTAATTATTTATTTTATTTTGCGAGATTTATTTATTGTTTATGTACTGTTTTTCTTACTCAAAGCTTAAAATCGAAAAAAGTTTACATTGATGTAAGGATATAGGAGTGTTGGGGCAGGAAGGGAGGCACGCAAAAGAGGCAGGGAGGAGACAATGCGAGGAAAGCATGGCACCCAGATGCATAAGCTCTTATATCTCATGCTCAAATAATGATTTTTTCAAAGTTTTAATTCAGTTGGTTCATGTAATCACTCTTAATACTTGATATTCAGTAGATTTAAAATTCAAATCTCAACATTTGCTATTAATTAGTTGAAGAAACATGCTAATCCTTGATACTTTGATTAAAAACTGCAACCGAAACTCTTACAAAAGAGGATATGCTTTGGTCATTAAATGATAAAACTCATGAAGCAATAAACATCTCAATTTTTAAGGTAAAATTCTATTGGAAATCCCTCTACTATAGTGAAAAAATATTTTAGTTTTTGTATTATTAAATTTAGTATTATAGTCTTTGTACTTTTAAAATTTTAGAAAATAAAGAAAAATAGTTAACATTGTTAAAAAAATCGTTTGAATGTCAATAAAATACTTAAGTGTAATGTGATGTAAACTTTTAAATTTTATTAAAAAAAAAAAAAACTAACCTAAACCTGACCCCAAACCCAAACCTATTTTTATATAAAATTTAAAATTTCATATTACATAACATGTCATTATTTTATCAGCTTTTAAGTGGTTTTTCAACGCCATTAACAAATTTTTTTTATTTGCTACAATTTTAAAAAAATGATGATTAAAATACTGAATTTAATAGTACTAAGACTAAAATGTTTCTTTCACTGTATTATGGGAACTCCTAGTGGACTTTTATCCAATTTTAAGCATGTATCAATTCATAATTCATGATTAAATATAATAAATTAAATATCATTTCTCTTTCAAAACCCATAAAAATGATAGA
>JBBYHM010000027.1:9708942-9719636 GCA_038381775.1 Adansonia rubrostipa
TCGGGTTCGGGCTCAGGTTTTTTCGGACGGGTTTTCGAGTTCGGGTTCATTTTGCCACCTCTAGTTTTTATAAGTAGGCAATTTTTTAAAATTTGATTTTTTTAAAATATAAAAATACATAAATATCCTTAAAATTATTATTTTAATTTGATTTTAGTACAATTTTCTTGATTGAGTTGGTGACTGGTTAACTCGTGACACTAACTCAGTCACTCCTCTTATAATGATATAGATATAGATGTTTAATAATATTAATAAAATATCATTTATTTAATTTAAAGGTGATGAGGTCATTTAAACATAGTTCCTATGTAGTCCGTAATAAACAATGTAATACTATTACATAAGATATCTATTTCATTCATTCAACAAAACTATATATATTTATTACTCTTTTATTCCATACTCACATAATAATTATCTCATTATCTTTTATTTCATTTTAATGAACTAAACTTAGTGTAAAATAATTCAATAAATGTCCAAGGGAAAACAGGTATTTTGTACAATTGGTTTTGAAGTTTAGCAAATTATCTATTTTCATTCATTAGAAAAAAAAAGGTATTTTCTAATTAAACTACCTTAAAACATCTTTGCAATGCCCTGAACCCATGTAA
This sequence comes from Adansonia rubrostipa, assembly GCA_038381775.1. NCBI lineage: Eukaryota > Viridiplantae > Streptophyta > Magnoliopsida > Malvales > Malvaceae > Adansonia > Adansonia rubrostipa. The sequence continues at coordinate 9,709,560 of JBBYHM010000027.1, forward strand.
GTTGCTTGAGCAGGGCAAAATCCAAAATTAACATGAGAGTGCATCTTAAAATAGAAATAAAAAATAATTAAGATTTGTTGTAATTTAACATATAAGGTTAAAAAAATCGGATCAAAAAATTAAATCAACTAGACCTTTGATTTTCAATTTAACCATTTGGATCGACCAATTTCATAATTTTTTTAATATTCAAACGTTAAGTTTAATATTAAGTAAATATTAAATATGATTAATAATTAATAAAAATTGCATTTGATTTAATAGTACAATCTTTAGTATAAAAGTAAAAAGATTAAAATATCAAATTTCATTAATTACAAATAAAATTTTGAATATATATATATATATATATCTAGATTTTTACTAGTTCAATTTTATGTTTTGTTCCTTTTTATCTTTTGAATCAATCTTGTAATAGGTAATTAATTAGTGGTTTTACTATAATCTTGTAATAGGTAATTAATTAGTGGTTTTAATATATATATATATATATATATATATATATATATAAGAGTGAACCACCAACCAGGTCCAGTTGAACTTATTGAACCGACTAATCGAATCCCTCTTTAATTCACTGTATCGAGCTCTAGTTTCAAGAACCAAAATTCAACGTCTAGCAACTTCAAATATAAAAAAATAAAAAATAAAATAAGAAAGGGTTTGAACGTCCACACCACACTGACCCTTTGCTAAACTGCACTTTTTATATTCCAACAACTCCTCACTTCCCCCAAACAATTTCCATTTTTTTCTTCTTATTCTTTCAAATAATCTTAAAAAATTGTAACAATCCTTAATTAAAAAAAATGTAACAAAACCTGCATTCAGCTGCTACAAACAAATTGTTTGGTTACTGAATCTTTGCATCGCTTGGCAATATATCTTGGGATATCCGGCTTTCTTGTCTTGTGAATATCCAGCTGCCCGGTTTTACACACTTTCCTGAAACTCAAATATTTGGTAGAAGAAGCTAAGAATGTTGATTCATGTACATTAGCTCCTGGATTGCAGCATGTATATACTTCCTTCAGTTTTATAACTCTTCTTCTTCATTTGGTTCTTATCAAACATTCTGCTGGTAATCCATACTCCCTTTTGAGATGAGCATGTTGCAACCTCCAAGGGTCATTATGTAACTTGTAGTGCAAAACCTAGTTAACACAATTATATATATACATATGTATACGTAAGAGGTTAGCCTGATTTACATAAGTCATTTTTCTAGAACAATCATGGCTGAAAATATGCTAATAGCTGTTTAGTTATAACATGAACCATCAAACACTTCATAGACCACATTCTGCATAAGAAAAAAAGTAATTCTAGAATCCCAAATAAAGAGATCTGGTTATTATTTAAACATTCCACAGGAATCAAATGAGAGAGAAGAAGTTTATGCTGCTATAAGAACTATGCCTGAAGGATAATTTCAGTTGAAATTACCCATTCCAAGCTACAGAGCTTGTCTATCAGTCAAACACTCGGGTAAAATGTTACTTGGGTTCGGATGTGAGTGGCTGACACTGGTGTGTGTCCGACATAGGCATGTTCAATTTTTTTTTCAAGATTTCCGTGTATTTGGAGGGTCCTCGGAGGATCATATCTCTATACCCATATCCAAATATACGTCAGATAAGGGTAATTCAAAAAAAATGAAAAGTCGGAACAACATACTCAGATGTAATGTAATCCATAAGAATTATAACCATTTCATAGTTGTCGTGGCATAAGATTGGGAATAAAAGAGCTTTATATTTAAGTACAGAAGGAAGAATACCTGTAAAATTGTTGTGAAGACATCATCTTCAGCAAGTTGCAAGAATTGAACTGCCCAATCCTCCACTCGCCCAAAACCAGCTTTTTGCCTCTCAGCTTCTAGCAAAATAGAATCACGATAGAGGAACCTCTGCCATATTTTCTGTACGTTGGTCAACTTGAATTCTATTTCTGTTTCATTGATTTTCTGCAGGATGTATAGCCACCAAATGATCAGCTAAAAAGAAACTTTCAACTATATGTTTTTCGGTTTATAAAAAAGCCTAAAGAACCAATACCCGAAGAATTTTTATCAAATTTGGAATTTCGTCTTCACGTATTCTAACAGCAAAGCTTTCATAGTTGAGCATATTCTCGTAAGGTAGGAAGATCCCATCCTATACATGAGGAGATAACAAATAAAAAAAAGCAGAAAAAAGATGACGAAACATGCAATTCTTTTAAGAATGAAAATATTGAAATTAGAAATCTGAGATGTAGAAGAACACTAATACTGGAGGAGAAATCATTGCAGTGCCATTGAATTAAAATTTTCTGAGTCTTGAACTATCGATGCACAGTGACAGTCCCCCCAAGCCTGAAAGCGAAGCCGTAATTTCACTATAATGGTTCTAATTTGAAGGTGCTGAAGACAACAGCCAGATATAAAGATAATGTTCTTAACCTAGTAAGCGAGAGATGTTTGTCACTTCAATAAGTTAGATACCTATTTCACAGTCAGTACGAAGTTATTCTTTTCTCTTACAGCAATATACCTTTCATATATCTCAGGAACTCATAATTGGCATGTTCTTGAAGTGCCAGAGTAAGAATTTCTATAAGAATTCAGAGGGAGAGGATGAAAGTTCCACCACAACAACTTGCACAATTTATCAGTAGTAGTCTGAAATAGTTCATTTATGTGGTCTTTAAACAAACTACCAAGCTTAAAATCTAATAAAGCTCATTTAGAATAAAGTTCTGTTCTCTAAATATCTGCATAAGGGAGCTAAATGTGCCTAAGCACACTGCCCTCCATAGAATACATTAGGTTGCAAAGGCAAATGAATTTTGAATTCAAAGTCCTATATTTTGTATTGCCAAAAATATTTTGAGGTGCAAAGTAGAGAGGTGAAACCATAATATGATAATTTCCTTAAAATGTAAGCAGAATGTCATTTGCCACTCTAGCATAGTAAGTAATCTAAGTCTCAGTGAGTTACCAAAAAATTATATGCTTCAAGCTAAAATAAAATGCTTCTCTATACCCATAACCCTTCAAGATCGGTAGCTATGTGAGGTACAACATACATTATAGTAGTACCTGAATAACCACGGGAATGCATCCTTGTAAAACACTATCTTCCATACGACCACTCCATCCATCTCCAGGCAGCACACCACAGAAAGTAGAGTTGGCTATATCCGCATGATAGTTTTCAGAACGAAGAGGAGTCACAATCACATCCTGTGCATACTGTTTCCCTAGTTTTCCCTCCTTGTTGGGGGTTGATCCAAACTCATCTGCCACTTTCTGTCTGATCCCCATGCTATACCTGCATGAACACCAGTGAATCTTCCATTGGTAATTTCCAAGATTTGAAAATTATTAAACGCATATAGCTGCCACGTTATAACTGAAAACCAACCATTAAATGATGATAGCTACCAGATCAATCATGTTTCTTAATATTGACATCAAAGGTTCAAACGTCAGGAGTCATAGCATTTAATAAACACCATTCTTAAAAATCAGAAAATAGCTCATTTTAGATGATGAAAATTTAAGAAATAGAAGAAAGAAGGGTAAAGACACAAAAAGGAAGCTGATTTTGGGATCCTCTAAGTAGATCGTCAATATTTCCTTTAAATGTAACTTCCATGATCAAATTTATCCATATTAACTGATAACTCTATCATATAGAGTTATTTAGTCTTATTATGTGCAGTAAATTAGCTAAGTCTTAGAGATTTCTATTTATTTTTAGTAGTTTTTAATTTAGTATTTTTTGCTTTTCTTATATTCAAATTACTTAGCTATTTAAATACTTTCCATATTTTTTTAGATCAAAACCTTAAAGAATTTCCAAAAGTACAACAACTTAATAAAGAAGTAAAGTGAATGTGATTAAGTTTAGTAGTTTCCAAAAATAATCTATTCAGGCTACTTGGAGACCATGTTTCTTTCCTTCAGGGTTTTGACTATATATAGGACTCTTAGGATTAGAATTAGGGACATCCCAGATACTCTATAACTTTTATTTTTTTCTAATTTTCTGATGAAAAAAAAAAAGCAGCCATCAAGACTTTGCAATAGGAGAAAGATTGAAGAAATTGAAGATGCAGACCCGACAACTCTTAGTTTTCTCTTTCACTTAATCTTTTATCTCTATTGTAATGTTTATGATGGTAAAACTCTAGTGTTTTGTATTTTATTTAATTAATATGAGCTAAATTTATTTTTCTAGGATTGCAATGGAACTCAACATGTAGTTTAGATTATCATATTCTCTTCTCTTGATTTAATGATATTTGAGTTGTTTGTTCAATTTTATTCTTAATGCTTCTAATTGATTGGCTTGGTAACCTTAACAAACTTGGAAAAAGGAATTTTGTATTTAGACCCGGATTGAATGACATATGCTTCATATTTATTTATTACTATGAATTGATTTACGTATTAGATAGGAATATATGAGCATGTCATATGTAACCAAATTAAAGTCTAAGCTTAATGAGTCTCTTTTAATTCAATTAGCTTAGGAAAATAGTAAATTGGTTAATAGAGATATTTTTATAAGAAAATTGGAAGATACTTATAAATAGATTATAACTCCCTGTCAACAACTCATTATCATTAGGTAAGTTAAAAGGGTAAAACAGATTCAAATGAAATGTTGAGGAAAATTGTAATTCTAGGCTTTTCTCATTGATTAAGTAAACATTATTTAATTTCTTTGTTTTGTTATTTAGTTAATTTTAGTTTAATTTTAATTTTGCTTCACAATCTTTTAGTTAATTATTTGGATAAAATTAAATTGTTTTAATTTTAGTACTTAGCGAATTTTAGTACAATTCCTCATGGAAACGATACTCTACTTCATCATTATATTGCTTGTTTACGATACGTGTACTTGTGTGGAAATCCGACAACATTAACATGTACTCAACTTACGTAGCTTCTGGTCTTCCACTTGTGTAAGCTGGTCCTAGATTTCCATTGAAGTAAAAAAGTGTCTTCCGCTTCTCACGAGGCCTGAAAAAAAAAATAATCAAAGAGTTTGCTTTCTTTAGAACCTGGTAAATGCGTTTCAAATTGAGACATAAATATTTTACATATAGACCATCAATAGGACATGCTATATGTAACATTGCAATAAAAGGACAAGTACCTAGACCATAGTTTTGCACTTAAAGCAGTAACATCAGGGCGTTTCCAAGCAGGAAGCACAAGATCTTTCGCAGGATCAAAACAAGGATGGTTGCCTCTTCTATCAGATGGAATCTTGTCCCAGTTGTCAGCCCAGTAGGCTGTTGTCGAATAGTTGTGCTTAGAATTCGTATTACCCCAATGAACCAACATCATGCTATTCCATATCTCCTTAGGGGCATAGCAGGCACCTTCATCCCATGAGAAAGACTGTCTTCAGAGAGAGGTGACATAAATTAGCATAGATACTGCAAAATTCTAAAGAGAAAATGCACACTTATAGATAGACAAACACACGTGCACACAGAGTGTCAGCAATCATTCTCTTCAAATTTCTATGCTAGCATCAAATGAAACATTTCATGTCATACCCAAATATGGTCTTTTCCTGCTGACCGGTTCCAGTATGGATATTTCTCAATAATGTGCTCATATGCCTTCTTATAAAATTCCAGAGTGAGAGAGCTCCTCAAGCCAGTATGGTTCTGAAATCACAGAGTAATAAGGACATAAATACATGGAATCTGAGCTCGAATAGAAAGTACATAAAGCCTTGTTGATGTCCACACATGGAAAAAAAGTAGTGCGCCCTTTGGTCACATTGCAAGGGCAGACAAAGGAAGGAACATTTAAAGCATAACGAAAAGACAATCTTTTAGGATTAAAAAAAAAGGGAAAAGAAAAGACAATCATTTGAGAGGTGAAGAGATAATACTGATTGACAATTATTGGGTTATTGACCCATAAAAACATTGGGTAATCCAAAGCCAATATAAAATTTTTGTTACAAGAAAATATAAGTTAAAAAGCATCAGCAATGCTGCACAATAGATTCAGTTCTGTCCCAATTCATAAAATTTCATTTCTTTAAAAAAGATCTGACTAAAATTATTCCTTATTGAAGATCATAAAATGAGCCCCAAAAATAGAAAGCAATAGAGATTATGCTAATCCATAAGCCAATAACTTCTTTTTAACACAGTAGGATATAGACTAAAAGATAACAACTTATGAAGTTTACCTCCATGCTCAAATGGGGTGCATCATCAGCACGTGTTATGATGCAAGCATCCAGAACAGGAACAAAGAAAAAATCTGCTTCTTCACCATTTAATGTTCGATGCGGACTAGCTAAAATACTCTCATAGAGTGCCATCTGGAAATTCATAGAATCAAAGAAAATTCTAAACAATTCTTCAGGTTATAAGGTGCTTTATGTTAATACTAGTTTGAACTTTGAACAATACCTGGGAGCCATACAACTGATCTGTCCACAATGTTGCATTCCTTTCATCATAGATTCTGTTCACACACTCAAACTTAAAATGTCGTCCCTACAATTGCCAATCAAGCGATAAATATAATAATATTGCACTTGATAGTATCAGATACAAAAAATATTGCTCATTCTTACCTCAAGAAGTAAACTGTTGAACTCAGGAGGCAAATCATATACATAGATAAGAGGACTTTTCTTTTCAACTGTAGCATTGAAATAGACAAGTCTGCCCGTGAGTTCATTACTAGGAATATCGACATGAGCAAGTCGGAGCCACTTAGGCCACTCTCCAATTGGAGATACAACTGAAGGAATACTGCAGTCTGTCCCATACCATCCATTATAGCACTGAAGAAAAAGTTGCTTTAGTTTTGATAAAGGCAAGAAAGGCACAAGTTGAGCAAACATTTTCCGACATAAAGGGTGATTAACTCAAATCAAATGTATGAAGGAATACAATATGATAAAAATTTAAAAAAAAAATAGTAATAAATTGAATATGGGATGTTTATTTGAATCAAATTTTTACTTCCGATAAGTAGTGAATGTTGTCTCAACATTCAAAATTTGAAAAAATTCAGAGAAATAAAACTCCGGACTCATTGTAGGAATCAGTTCATCACCAATGGAACAATCCTCATGGGCAGAAATACACTTTTTAAACCAAACGGAGCAAATTTAACTCTTCCCAAATCATAAGGTCATAAGGGTCAATTTGGATGGAGTATCCCTAGAGTGAAATTCATTTTAATCAGGATATTCAAAAGTCTAAAATCTTATTGCCTTGTTTGGTAAAACAAAAGGGAGAATTTCAAAATTTATGAGAAATTTCAAAACGGAATTTGAGCACTCCAAATCCCCTTCAAAACCACTTAGAAAGCTGGTTTTTCAAAATTCCACCAAATCTCAGAAAACAGAATATCATTTTATTTAACTATAACATATATATTCATATATTAACAAAGCCTAGAAATTTATACAAATCTAATGTGACCCATATTACAATTTTTTAGATTTTTCTTTTCTTATCTTTAATATCATTAGTCTTCTTTTATAATTATTTTTTAAATCTCATCAAATTCCTATAATCAAAATCTAACATTCATCCAAACAATACAAATATAATTGCTGGATTTTAGAATTGACACATTTTAAAGTGCCTTCATTTCAAAAATCTTCAAAATTTCTGAATTCACATCCAAATGCACTGTGAAGGAGTACAGTCTACAGTGTAACATGCCACTGTGAAGGAGTACAGCCTACAGTGTAACATGCCCTTTAATCCACTCCTAGAATTTTTGAATCATTCAAAAGACACTTACGAAGATTGTTGTTACTACTTCCTATAAGATATTAGCCTTCCAAATCAAAGTAGTCTCTTAATTTTCTGCTCTCCCAAAAGTTGGTAGCGATTTATTTATTTTTTAATCCTCATCTATTACTGCTCATCACACACACACACACACACACACACATATATATATATATCTTTGTCTAAATGAATCTAGGCAGAGGGAAGAGTGTTGATCAGTTTTTTCCTTTCAAAAGAAAATCAAGTTCCGTTATTAATAGAAATATATAGAAGTATAAAGCCATTACCTGACAAAACCCACCACGGCAATGGCCATGTCCAGAGCATTGATTGATGCACACACTTTCAACAGGTACTTCACAGAAACGCCCCCAAAGTCCATCATATTTGCAATCACATTCCTCTTTGAAGTGCACTTTTGAAGCATATGCAGCATCGGGGTCTACATTACACCATCCTGGTTTGCTACTATTTGATGTAAAAATATTATCCAGATCAGCTTTTGCCCAATCAGTCAGTTTAGGACCTCCAGGTTCAGAAGGTAAGCTGAAATACAGGCAACAAAAGGAGTGTGGCTCATGATGTTCTGGATAGAAGAGAAATACCAAGAAGCATACTTCATGAGTCTGACTAAAGCTTACTTCACTTGAAACCCACATGCCTCTGCCACAGGACGATTCGGATACTTTGTGCCTTCTCCACAAAAGCACATAGCTCTGGTAGTGTCACAATGAGCAGAACATATCGAGACAACCCATCGCCCATATTGTAGCTCTGGTGTTTTAGGGTAATTGCAACTCAAATTTAGCCTCTCAGAGCATTCTTCTCCTGATCCATCAGATATGTCATTTAGCACAGTGCCATGATTGCAACATCATATTATTTTGGGATTTCTCTTTTAAGTTAAGAGTAAAATGCTACCAATTTTCAACAACAGTTACATTCTTAATTGCTCCATTATTAATCTTAGTTCCCCATTAACATTTAAATTGGTCATATTTCAAATTCCATTGTCTTTAATTGATCATGCTAGAGATGGACAAACATACAGTTCAGCATGTCCAAGTATTACATGGTGTCTTATGTCCAATTTTATAGAAGCTAGGAGCTGTAACTAATAGTAACAGGACAGGACCATTTCTTCCACCATAATAAGTATTAGTATTTTTAAAAACAACTCGTAAAGAACAGCATCAAATGGAAGGAAAATACCAAAATTTTGTGATTAAATCTTCTATATTTTATCATTTTATCAAGTCCATAATAGTCACCACATTTTTATCAAGTTTATATCTAATCAATGTTTAAAATTCATATGCCTTTGCTTTCAATGAAGGTTCTGTAAGAACTTCAATTGAAACGAAGGCAATGAAAGGAGGAAAGCACTGACCGCTAAATCCATGAAAGCATCTACATTGGCCCAACTCCTGATTGCAAACACCTTGACCACTGCAGTCATTTTTGCAGTGCCTACCGCCTATTCTCTGACAAAAATGAACATAGAAAGTCAAGATGATGCTGATGTAAAGTTAAATCAGTCTAGGTTCATGAAATTAGGCAACACACATCCACAAAGGTGTGCATAACAAATATAAACTTTCTAAGAGTAGAAGTCCGGAATTAAAGTTGCCACTCATGCACAGAAGAGAAAGTGATCTAGGAGAGAACAGCGGGCTACTCAGGAAGACAAGAAGGATGAAAGATGATTAAAAATCATCATAATTACCTCAACGATGTTGACTTCCTTAGCAATAGCATCACAACCAGAAAGCCAGCGGCCAATCTCCGCCTTCCATGGTGCATTACGATAAAAAACTCCATTATGCAAGTCGGTGGGAAACCTGTGATCTAAATCAAGGCCTTGTTGTCTGTTTTCCCAAACATGATCAGCACCCTGTTCAACTGATGCATTAATTGGAACACATTTGTACTGAACTTGCCCAGCACTGAAGTAATCAAAAGAAGGGATGACAGGAAACAGGAATAGATGAACTACTGAAACTAGCACGAAAATAGAAGCAATTGTAGCCACCAAAGACCATGAGCATTTCCACTTCTGAACAGAAAACATTATCTCAAGCACCTCTTCTACTACAATCAAGAATCAAATCTATAAATCCGTGAGTTTCACATGAAAAATTCGTTGTATCTTCACGCCTCACTCTATCCAAGCACCTATAGCATCAATCAGGAAGTAATTTCAGAAAAAAAGCGCAAAACCACATGCTTCAGTTGGAAACAAGTTTTAGAAGTAGATTTGGATTTGATCATTTCAGAAATCAAGAGATTGAATGTATT
>JBBYHM010000027.1:9719736-9732921 GCA_038381775.1 Adansonia rubrostipa
AATTTATTAAATTATTTTTAAAAATAATAATATAAAATTAAACAATAATTTAATATATAAAATAAATATTAAATTTAAATATCTAAATCTATTATTTACATAAATAAAATAAATTTACATAATTAATTCAAGTATCTTATACTGTCAAAATCCAAATTCATATCTTAATTTACTATAAATAATAATTGTAATATCTAAATTTAAAAATTATTTGAATTTATAATATTTAAATTCAAAAAAATATTAAATATTTATTGGTTTTAGTAGCCATCGACATTCACGCCTGAAAAGCTTCGATTTAAGCCTTGGTTGAACCTGAAGCAGGCAAAAATAAGATGACCAACCAAGACCAAGAGAAACTTGCTTTAACATCCAAAGAATACAACAAGCAAGAAGACACATAATATTTAAATAACAAGAAGAAAAAGACAATTAAAAAATATATAATAATATGTTTGGATGCCTAGTCTACCTAACATATCTAATATCTGAAAGGTTCCACGCCATTGTTATTTAATATTTTCGATAATACCAATTACTATTTATTATACCAAAATTTCTAGAAATGATATGTAATACCGTTTTTTTTTCTTTTGATGATACACGATGTGTAGAAGGAATTAAAATCATATCTTCGTTTAGGGATGTAGGCAATTATTATTTTATATTTGATAATTTTAAGTATGATATAAAAATATCATAATAAATATGATATATATATCATAAATATATATAACATAATATATTTAATTTATACATTATAATCGTATTTATAATTTTAATAATTTTTAATTTTATATAATTAATATAAAAAATTATGATATATAACGCACATATAAAAATTAAGAATGTTTTATATCGGCATTGCACATCATTTTCTGTGCTTGAAGCCTAAATTGTGGACCATTATCATAGTTATGAGATAAAAATTGGGTTGAAGAAACTTGTAAGGATATGTCAAGCATGGCATGGCGATGTTTATGTCTATTTTTTAAACTTTAATGGTTGTTGTATAAATAATTATTGTTCTTTATTCAATCTACACTTAGTGATGGGTTTTTTTTTTTTTAATTTTACAATCATATTTATAAAGGTTAATACACCTTTATTTAGGATATATTGAAATAATAATTTTTTTCTGGTGTAAAATTACTCCATCCTTAATATTTAGTACAACATTTATTTATAAAATCATCTCTAAGCATACTTGTGTATATATATATATATATATAATAGAGCTATTAAATTTATATCCTGAGTAAAATGACATAAATTCAATAAAATAATTAATTAAAAATAAAAGTAAAAATAAAATTAAAAATATTTTAAAATTTTAATTTATTTTTTACACTTTTTTAAATTAAAAAATTATCCATCCTTAAAAAAATATTTATATTAAATGAAAATTATTTATTTAATTTATATAAAGACAGTGACAAAATGGATTCCAGTAACAAATGTATAAATTAAAAGAAAATCGTAATGAATGAGAAATGTGAGGAAAAAAGATTATTGCAAAGGTTTCCCAGCTTCCCTGTTAATTGTTTTCCTTGAAAGGGAAAAACCGCTTTTAAGCTTATTCCATCTTTTCATTGTTTGTTTTATTTTTTTATTTTTGTCTTCAGTGTCAAGTATGCCATTTTCTATTGTTCCCATCTCTTAACGTCACGCTATTTCACAATAGTATTACTAATCCATTTTTCTTCCTCATTCTATAATAAATATATAAATAATCTTCGTCGAATCAATTCTCACGATATATATATAAAAATGGAAAGAGAAGGATCCCTGGCTATAAGTTGAAAACCTAAATCTAAAATCTCACTACAAACGCTACTTTTTCTGCGAATCTCTAGCACTCCAGTGGTGGTGGTGTCCATGGCGATTGCAGCGGTAGCTGTCATCGTCCCGTTGGGCATTCTTTTCTTCATCTCCGGCCTTGTTGTCAATCTCATCCAGGTTCTTTTTTGGGTTTTAGTTTGTTGATAGATTTTCTTTTGTTCTAACTTCTTAAGGGTTCTGCTTCATGTTTTGATTTGATTAAGTGGGTTATTTTTCTTTTCTTTGGTAATTTTTGTTTTCTGGGTTTCTATTCTTTTTTCTTATCAATTTTACTGTGGTTGCGTTACAGAGAATGCCTGTAAATGGTTTTTTTCTGTTTCTTTTTTATTTGATAATTTTTTAGCTTAGATTATTAATGAGCTTGCATGGACAACTGGGTTTCGAATCTAATTTACTTCTTAGCTACTAAAATTAAGGAAAAAGATCAAATTGGGATCTTTAGGTTTCAGCTTGATGCAACCTTCTGCTTTTGTTAGCCTGTTTGCTTGCCTTCTTTCATGATACCATTTTAATGCTAAAAATGAGATTTAAGAGTCCATTTTTGTTTTTTGTTTTTGTTTAAGAAACCAGAATTTACTGTGTTAGACAAAGTTGGTTCAGCTTGATAAATTGGATGATACATAAATCTTTTTTTTTTTTTAATCTCTTCGTCAGTGACCATTTTTCATGTTATACAATCAATGTGATGCCTTTTTTTTTTCTCTCCCTCTCCAGGCAGTATGCTTTGTTCTCATTCGGCCACTGTCCAAAAACACTTATAGAAAGATCAATAAGGTGGTGGCAGAGTTGTTGTGGCTGGAACTCGTTTGGCTTGTTGATTGGTTGGCAGGAGTTAAGGTGTTAACGAGCTCCTCTATTTCATTGTTTAAAAATCATATGTTTAGGCTTTCACTTTATATTACTTTTTGGCATTTTTGAAGATATAGTCTAATGCTGAAAACCTTTCTGTGATAGTATAGATGCTGAAACCATTTCTGAGACCGCAGTTTATGATGATTGAATGCCTAAATGTTTTATACTCCCATTCCCAACTATACTTTCAAACAGTGAGTCTCACAAATAATCTTACATGCTAAGCACCAAGAAATAGAACCCACTCTAAGGTTTTCAATGCCTTCTTTGGGACTCTGAATGTTGCATTATTTTCATTTTAAGAATATGAATGTAAATTTGCAATCTCAACTTGAGATAGGTAATAGACAAAGGTAATAGAAAATGAGATTGTTGTTTATTGTCAAACTTTACATTCCTCCAGTGACCAGTAATTTCCTATTTGCTTGTAGACTTTAGTTGGTTGAAAGCCTTTTGTCCAACTAGTATTTTTGATGTCCATAGGCTTAAAGATTGGGCAGTTTCAGTTCACCTAGATAATTATGCAAATATGACTTGAACTGGTGTTATAAATTTTCCATCTTCTCTAATGGCTGATAGATGTTCCTAAATAGTAATTGAGTTGTTAATTTTTGGCTGAGTTAGTGAGCCAACTTGTATTATGGTAGAAAAAATTGGCACATGACATGAATGTCATAGCTTAAGTAGCCTCCTAAAAATGATCTTTTGATCTTTGAGACATTTTATCTGCAGATTAAAGTGTTTGCGGATGATGAAAGCTTCAATTTAATGGGTAATGTCAATCTCCTTTTCTAAGGAACTTATAATCGGTGCTTAAGTTATATGGATAATTGGCATTGTTCTATTCCATGCTTTTCTTAATGGTGTACTTATCATCTGATGTTTTGAACTTTTTAGGTAAGGAACATGCCCTTGTCATGTGCAATCACAGAAGTGATATTGATTGGTTAGTTGGATGGGTTTTGGCACAGGTCTGTAATTAATGTATTCCAACTCATAAATTTTTGCATATTGTTTAGTTGAGATGTGCATTCAAAAAATATATTTTTTGCACTGCTTGGAAATTTGCTATTTGGCATTCTAACTTCATGTTTTTGTCTCTTAAAATGCTTTGTGTGGTTGAGATACTATTGAATTTGCTTTTGACAGAGATCAGGTTGTCTTGGCAGTTCAATAGCTGTAATGAAGAAATCATCAAAATTCCTTCCGGTACGTGTTGGTGTTATACATTTGAGGTTTCAACTTTCGACAGCGAGATTGTGTTCACGATGAATTCTTTTAGTTTCAGTTGTTATTTATACTTAGTCTTCAATTTCGAATGGTATTAGCTGATGCCTATGCCATGTACATGTAATTTTCATACACATTTGCATATGCGTCAGACCTCCAGTGCACATATTCATGTATGTAGACGTGTCAGATGTGATTAGCTAAGTTGGTACTTATGTCAATGTGCAGCAAGTAAACATAAGTGGTATTTTATTATTTTTAAAATAAAAGAAAACTGAGATGACTGGTGAGACACTCTGATAAAAATTCCTCTGTTTTATTTTATGTTACACTCTGATCAAAATAGAGATGATTGTTCTTTTGAAAATCTTGTATTCTTAGTTAGAGTTAAAAGTTTTGCTTGCATATCGTCTATAAAGTGAGTGCGTCTAAGGAAGGAGTGATGGTCTTTATATTTTCTGAAAGATGGTAATATTTACTCATGAAATTTATCTGGATGATTCAGAATCAGTTCTCCTGTTGAAATAGAAGTAGTAGTTTTTCTTTTACCTGAACTAGAATATTATGAAACAAATTCTATTATGTGCCTGGTGCAGTTAATTTTGTACTTGATAGTGAAATCTAAGCGTCAGTCTTTCCTATGATAGGTGATGCAGTGAAGTGATTGAAGAGTAGTGTTCTTTTTGCCTTAAGTGCCCTTTGGGCGTCTTTCTATGTTGTGTTTTTACTGCATACATGCAATGTCACTTTGTTTATTTGTTTATTTGAGAAGCAAACAGGTTTATACTTTTGTGTACTTATGAAGAATAAATTCATCTCTGACATGTGCAGGTCATAGGTTGGTCAATGTGGTTTTCTGAGTATCTATTTTTGGAACGAAGCTGGGCCAAGGATGAAAACACGTTGAAGGTCGAAGTTTGTTTCTAATTTTGCAGATGCATGTGTGTCAAGAATTACATATTGATACATATACATGACTGTAAATACTGCTCTATTTACTTGCGTTTTTGTGCATGCTTGTTTTTAAACTATCCTTATTGATCTCATTCAAATCTTGTGGATTTGCAGGCAGGTCTCCAACGTTTGAAGGACTTCCCACGGCCCTTTTGGTTGGCACTTTTTGTAGAAGGAACTCGCTTTACGCAAGCAAAGCTTCTAGCAGCTCAAGAGTATGCGGCCTCACAAGGATTGCCTGTACCGAGAAATGTTTTAATTCCTCGTACAAAGGTCAATTTGTTGCTGCTTCCATTTTCTTGAATTCCTTGTCACCTTTTTTTCTAGGTGCATTTTTTTGTTTTTAGAAAATGAATTCTAGGTACCTGAATTTAGATTTTGGTACTTAAGTTGATAACTTTCTTTTGGTATAAGAGTTATAATATTTCAGTTTGTTTACTAGGTGGATTTTGTTGCAACCTCCTGCTAACACTAATGTTCTGGCCAATGCCAGTTTCTTCTGCTTCCTCAACCGTGATAGATCTGTGCAACGTCACATATGCAGCCAGTCATATAATTGAGAGTGTTATTTTTCTTATTTGTAATATTGAAGTTTGTAATGACCACTCATCTCACAGGCCTTGCTAATTGTAATTCTATATGAAAACCATATGCCTGACATATCAACATTATTTCTGTTGCTTCAGGGTTTTGTTTCAGCTGTAAGTCATATGCGTTCATTTGTTCCAGCCATTTATGATATGACAGTGGCTATTCCAAAAAGCTCACCTTCACCTACAATGCTTAGACTTTTCAAGGGCCAATCTTCTGTGGTAAGTAAGATTTCAAGCTAACTGTGTAAAGCATGTTAAACATCGTTGCATTATTATGTATTGATATGAATGTGAACACTGCTCTCTCTTTGTTTCATATTGATATGTCCTTGGAGAATTTGTTCCACATCTCCTTAAGCCTAGAAGATCTCGCTTCTAGATTATGCATTGTAAATATTAATGCTTCTGAGTTTAAAGGCATAACATGCTGTCAAATATAAAGGGTCAATGACAGGACAAAGTAAAAGGGCATACTTCATATTTTGTTCACATCTTTTGTCCGATCTTTTAGAATCCGTGGAGTGAAAGCCAAAAGTATGTTGGTCATTGGCATGTCAAGAATCATTAACTAGTTGCTTACTTTATGGCAGCTTGAATTTTTTGAGTTGCTAGGTTTATATGAAGCAACTGACTGAGGATATGGTCTTTGGTTCATGCTGCAAAATTATTTGCATTCCCCTTTTCTTTTCCTATGGTTGAAACATAGGCCATTTTGAGGTTATGATGATAAAACCTGCTAATGTCATTGATCTCAAATACCTTAGTTGATAATTGAATGACTCACTGTTCTGTTGGGTTCATTCAATTGCTGAAAACATACTGTTCTTGCTTGCAGGTGCATGTACATGTCAAGCGGCATCTTATGAAGGAACTGCCTGAAACAGATGAAGCTGTTGCACAATGGTGTAAAGATCTGTTTGTGGAGAAAGTGAGTATTATACATCTGGTATTGTAGCAGGGTGCTATTCTAGATGGTCTTGTATGCATGTCTGAAACAATCTTTATGCTTGGAAAGGAAAAGAAGGATTATTGTAACCTTGACAAAGTTGTGTATCTGTCATTTTATTTTTTATTTTTTCATGTTTAATGACGTTTGTTTTTGTGCATGCAGTAGTTCACGCATTAGTTTCCTATTTATGGTTTTGTCTCTGTTTGATTTCTCATATAGGACAAGTTGTTGGACAAACATATAGCTGAGAACACGTTCAGTGACCAACCAGTACGGGATATTGGTCGGTCGATTAAACCTCTTTTGGTGAGATTTCTCATGTAAAATTAACCAATCTTCTTTTTGATTTTCTTCAATTGCTGCTGTATTCTCATTTTTTTGGTATTGTAAGAGTTGCTTCTGGAACTAAATATGATAATAATATTCTTATTCTTGGATCAGGTTGTAACTTCTTGGGCATGTCTTTTGTCTTATGGGGCTCTCAAATTTCTGCAATGGTCTTCACTTTTATCCTCATGGAAAGGGATTGCACTGTCAGCTGTTGCATTGGCCGTTGTTACCATCCTCATGCAAATCTTGATTCTCTTCTCTCAGTCAGAGCGATCAACTCCTGCCAAGGTTGCACCAGGGAAGCCCAAGAGCAACAGGGACAGTTCCAAGGCGAGACAAGACAAACAGCAATAGGTCAAGCTTCCTCGCGAGATATCCGTATGGCAGGAAGCTCATCTGCAGCCATATATCGATAAACCCAAAATACATTAGCGCATGTGTCGCTTTCATTTAGGCATCGGTCTGTTTTCATTTTCATTTTCGTTTTAGACTTGTTTCAAGCAAATGTTTTTTGGTCATCTCATCAGGTTGAGGCAAGTTTGCATGCATATTATCAATTCTTTGTTCTTCTCTGTTAAATTAGGTTTGAATAGACAATTAGTTAAAAGGGCTGTGGCAGCAATGTTTGCATTAGGCTTGGAGCCCAACTCGGTCTTACATTTCGATTTGTCTAATTTATACAGGAGGTTTCTGGGCTGTTGAAACATTTTAAAAATATATTAACATGCCTTAATTGTTGTCTGCCATTGTTATGCTTTCATTCTTTGCTGCTGCTGGCTGAAACCCATTTCTGAAATTCAAAATTACGCTTTATATTTCTATTTTTTTTTTTTTTTGGGCAGAAGAGGATGATTTGTCATTCTTTTCAAATATTTTTTGTTTTTCTCATTTGATACAACAAATGATTATGGAATGAGTTTGCAAATCATTATTGAGTGATGAATTAATAAAATCTTTTTCCATGCAATACTGGGTAATTTATTGCTTACACATTTCAAATTCCATAAAGCGAGTTCATATAATTGACATGTTCGGTAACTGTGGCTTCTTGAAATTATTGCGGTTTCTTTCGCAAAGGCGTTCATACTTTTGACTATCATTCCGGTGGTAAGAGCAGTGGCCAGGTCCCATGAAATTGCGTTGCAGG
Source organism: Adansonia rubrostipa (assembly GCA_038381775.1). Lineage (NCBI taxonomy): Eukaryota > Viridiplantae > Streptophyta > Magnoliopsida > Malvales > Malvaceae > Adansonia > Adansonia rubrostipa. The sequence continues at coordinate 9,727,634 of JBBYHM010000027.1, forward strand.
CCACTTTCTTCATATTGGGCCTCATCGAGTCATGTTGAGTCTAGTCGCTTTTAGTGTGGAAGGGAGATTGAACTTTAACCTGATTAGAATTTGATTTGAATTTAATTGAATTTTATTATTATAATTCAATTTAGATAGATATGATCGATTTTTTACGTAATAAAAAAAAAATCGATTTCAGCTCATTAGGTCAAGAGTATTAAACCCAAATTGATTTTTTTTTTTTCAAGCAAAATTTGGAGCCGTTTGCCAACAAATGTGGGTTACATGATCTAGTCATACTGACCTTTGTGTCTGCGATTTATAATCCTGCCTGTTCACTTGGCTTTATCCCGTTATTCAAAGGACCTGTTTCTTTTGTTTTATCATTTTAGAGCTGAAAGGACTAAGGTACATTTTTTTTTTTCAATTTTTATCTTTGATTTTCATTTTTACTTCTCTGAATATTTCCTTTTGGGTGTTTAAATTTATCTAAGTTTGACGTATTGTTTTGTTGGTGCAAAAGGTTAGAGTCAGACTCTAGAGAGGAGATGGATCATTATACACAGAGAACAGTTAAGGGAACCAAGAATTAGGTTCTACACTACACGAACGATTCTGACGCTGTAAACCCGAAAGAATGGACGGCTGGCTCTTCAGCTTTCGGAAGCAAGCAATGTCAGTTTTAAACAACTTTCCCAAACTCAAATACACGAAGCGCAAGAATTGTGACGCAAAAAATCCTGCTATCACCAAACCCAGTTTTGGAATTGGAATCGCATGGTACATCTCTTCTTTCCCCTTCTTTTCTTTTTTCTTCAGAACTCTCTATCCTTGTACTTCTATCCTGTGATTCGCTTAATAGACGGCTGTGATTTTAGATTTTATAACATGCGTTATTCGAGAAAGGACCCTTTGGATGAAGGTTAATACGTGGGGAGGTGAGGGAGGCTGAGAACCAGTCTTCTCAACAATTGCTTATTCTGAGTCTGTTTCATGATCTTTCGTTTATAGTTCTGAACTGATACCCAAGACGTAACAAATGTTTAATGCATTAGACAATTGATAATCTGAAAAAGATAAGGGTCCATCTGGTTGCTATATTTTTTATTTTCCATTATATATATATATATATATATATATATCAATATCACTGAATGATAACTAAATCGTTATATATATTTATATTTTATTTGGTTGTTATATTTTATATATATATATATATATATATATATCACTGAATGATAACTAAATTATATGGATGACCTTGAGAAGAGACTTTAAATCTCCACCTCCTTTGCTGTTTGCATAGCTTATCATAAGGATGTCTACGAAAAAAAACTGTCATTTCCTACTATTTAGGCATTGTACCACGATGACATATGTATGTGTGTATATGATTTGTAGTTATTTTTTTTTTCTTTTATGTTCTAATTTCCTTGATTTGTTGAGAGTTCACTTAGAATTTAATACCTATAAGTATTCCATTTGGTCTTGGAGTTTTTCAATGATTGTTTTGTCCTTTGGATGAATTCACATAGTGATTCAGTGATTGCTTCATTCAATTTCTGTAATTAAGTTAGATGCTATAAACTTTTTTTTCCAACTTGGAGAACTTTTGGGCCTTAATGGTTCAATTCTTAAAATCCTGGTTGCTAATTGGAGAGTGGAATGTTGGTGCTGTGGGAAAACGTTATTTAGACGGTGCGAAATGACACGCATGTTTTTTGGTGAAGTTGGATTTGGGATTAGAAGATGCCAATGATGCATCTAGCTCTGAAAATGGTGTTGACATAGCTGAAATGGATACTCTTGAAACTGGCTTCATAGGAGTTGAAGATACTGGTGCAAAAGTTGGTCAAAAGAAGGGGCAAGTGCCTCGCGAGTTCATGAAGTAGAAGAATTTATTTCCGAGACCTCTCTTACTGTTAAAGGTATGATTCTTATTTATGCCAACATTTCTTGCATTTATTCATGGTTGCCTTTGTTTACTATCATTTGGAGAAAAATATTCTTTTTAGAGTTCTTGTTTCAAATAAAAAAAACTACAGAATTTTTGTGGGAAAATGAGGTTCGCTTTGCTTGATGATAAGTGGTATCCAACATAAAGGATTTGGAGAGAACATGGATTACTGTATATTCTTCTTAGCATCCATTCTTCTATGTCTTATTAACTTTTGAGCTCCGACCAAGGGAGGTGATTCTGTAAGTACAAACATTCCATAATATTTCCTTATTCCTTTTCAAAACGGAAGAAGAGATTTTAATCAGCTTAGTCAACTCATTTACCCCCTATTGCATGTTGAGAGTGATGGGCGGTTTCATGCATTATAAATGATGCTATTGCATGATGGATTTGGTCTCATGCTCAAGCAAAAACTATTTAAACATGAATGTAACGAAAAATAAAACATAATATATAAAAGAGGTGATCAGACCTTTCACAATCATACTTGTAAACTTTAATGCAATTGTATATTAAACATATGATTAAGAATCTTGCTTTAGCTTTTAGTTGGCGTAATCTAGAGTTCTTAACAGCCCAATATCCTTTGAACATTGAAAGCATTGTTGAGGTTGAGCTATCGAAGTGTTTGGCTTAAAGTGATCATCCACACAACCACATGCTAAGACGATTTTTTTTTTTTTTTTTTTTTTCAGGTAGGGAATTCCTTTTTACTTGCAAAGTTACTAATGCTTATAATAAAAAACTATTTCTTATCTTCACCATTTTTGGCTGAAACTCACTGGAGATAACTTCTCTCTAAGGTTTGTGCTAGGATAGAAGGCAAGATGTATAAAGGCTACTTTTCTTTCCTTGGCCAATTTTGTTTGGAGAACTCTTTCCTCTACACGATCGTAGGAGACTAGGTCAAGAAAAATATGTGAATTATTTTCAAACTCCTATGACAAAAAGGTGCTAGTACGATATAGTATATAAGAAAACAACTTTTTTCATACTAATCACTTAAGAAGTGTGACTAAGCAATGGGTTTTATGTCCATGCCTTAGTCGAAACCTAACTTAAGATTTCTTTTTAATCATATTTTGACCCCTTGAAGTTAATTAGACATTTTAATTAAATCATTAACCTTTTAGCTTTTGGTTAATCAAGTCTTACTTAATTGAATCCTAATTTTAATCTGGCATTACGATTTAATGTATGATCCATGGGACTTCTACTATGTTGGTAATGAATATAATAAGAGTATGAGATTAACAGATGTCAAATAGTTATAGTTAATATCTTAAGCAGCATCTAGCAAGATATCATGACTATCCAAGTATTAGAGAGTCAAGATAATGTTAAAATGACCATGACCATGGTGTAGTGCCTATTCTTGAAATTTTTTCACATCGGTTCTTACAGCTTATAGTTAATCTTATGAACTAAAAAAAAATGATTTCTTCTAAAGTCATCTTGCTTTGAGTGAAAATTTAATCAAGTTAACGTAAGTGAAGGACAAATGTATTATATCTCCTAATTTTAACTTGAAGTGGTGAATTCTCGTTATATTACTAATTTATCTTCTCATTCTTAATGCTAAATCTAGAGCACCATACCCAGGCTTCCTTTATTAGATCCCTTTCAGATGAAATTTGAGTATAACAATTCACATACAAGATAATTTGGCATCACAATTTAAAAGGATTATTTACACAATTGACACATGAAAATGTTTTCATAGACATGATATGCTAGGAAACTCAACGTTAAGCATATCAAGATATGCAATGAAAATCAATGTTACTCGTACTTGGGTGTGAGTATCAGATATGAGTATGTGTTTGACATAGGTATGTTCAATTTTTTTCAAGTTTTTTCATGTATTTCGAGGATCCTTGGAGGTCATATCTCTATGCTCATGAAAATATGTAGGAAACAAGTATGCCTAGAAAAATGATGAATCAAAGCAACATGAATGAAAATTATATACGTAACGAAATAATAAATAGGGAAGCAACCAATTTTTTTGAAGATCAAGGTTGTGATGAACAATTGGTTACTAAACAACATTTAAAAATTTTTACATGTGCTTTAGGATCGTACCTGCTTAAAGACTCATAACTTTGAACATGTTGTTCCTTGGATGAATGCAACAAGGAGTTGATAAAAAATGACTTTTCCAAGGTCACGAGTAGCACAAATGCACTGCCTCTAGTGGTGATCCACATGATTGAATGGATGAAGCTTTCTCAAGGCTTGGGGATTCACTAGTATAGCTATTAAAAATACATTCTTAATCAAGAGGTTATGTTTACTTTTTCAAGAAAACGACTGAACCTCTTTAGAGGAAAATTATTTCTCACATGGTTTGAAAATGATGGAGGAAAGCAAGAAGGAGAAGAGAAGGGGTATGACATCTTTGCTCTTCTTGGTCAAACCTCTCAGGGGTTTTGGTTTGTGTCAATTTTTTTTTTTTTTTCAAAAAGTGAATGTCCCCTTGAGAACCTTTATGGCCTTTATGGCCGACCCTAGCTTAATGGTCAAACCTCTCACTCTAGTATTGATGATTTTGAGGGCACTTTTAGATTAGGGCTCAATTGGGAGTTTATTGAGCGGGAGATTGGCTTCTATTTTGTGAAGGGTTTCTAGGTTAGGAAGAGAGTTCCAACCTGTGCTTTAAATGTGGAGGATGAGGTTTGTTTGAGTGATGAAGGACCAAGATAAGGATTCATTAGTGCTATTATAGGAAGCATTTTTGTTATTTGTGGGAGGGTCTCAGAGCATGTCTGGTATGGTATTTTGTTGACCTTTTTTATGCTTGAAGGTGAAGCTATACTGAGAGAACCGTTGTGCCCATCTAAGGAATTCAACATTAGGTCATCTTTTCTTCTTGCTAGTAATTATCTAGGAAAAAGCTGCCATGTTAGATTTCACCGTGAAGTGATGGCCGATGAGGTGGAACTCAAACTTTTGTATGCCATTTTTCACTTCAAGTATCTTTGTAAAAGTTGAGTAATAGTGGATCTGAATCTTTAAAGCGTCCACTTTGTATCAACATATTTGTTGTTTTCCATTGTATTTTTTAAGGACTACTACAGACCAGTATGTCACTTACGTCAATTTAGAGAAACTTTGTGCACTGTTCTCTTCACGAGGAGAATCTATAGAGTTGCGAAGACTTTATGGCCTACTTTATGCTCTTTAACTGCTTTTGTCTGCTTATACGTCTACTGTTGTTAAAACTCTTTTTTTTTTTAGCAATTATCTGAGAGGACTACATGTCGTAGCTAAGTTCGCGAGGAATTCACTCGTATAGTAAATAATTCCAAGGAACTATTAGACTTGTTTTTTTGTGAGGTTT
>JBBYHM010000027.1:9738805-9786010 GCA_038381775.1 Adansonia rubrostipa
ATAACAAATCTAAAATATTTATATTTATTCAAGTATAAATCTAATATTGTATCATTTATCTTATTATTATAAAAAAAATATGCGTTGAAAACTTGCCTTTTAACAAGACAAATAAAATTTAACTAATAACTGCTAAATTTTTTGGAACCCAAGAGATGTGATAGATACATGAAAAATCAGATTCTTTCTGATACGATAGATAATTTATATATTCATACATAATTTATGTAAAAAATATATATGTGAGGAAGAGTTGATTAACTAACTAAAGAGGTAGATAAATAATTTTAATATCTTTATTAATAATTTTAATAAATATTATTTTCTTCTTTGAAATTATTTTTTATACTTTTACTTTTATTTAATAACTATTTATTAATTTTATTTTTTTTAAATTTTTTTGTTATAAATTCGCGATCAGATATGACGAGCTCCTACTCGTTGAGAACTCGTTATCTTTTTTCTTTCATTGAGAATTCGTCATATAATATGATGAGTTTTCAATAAATTAACTTATTTTCTCACGCGATAAATTTTTAACATACGTAAAAAAAATATATTTTAAAAATTAATTTAAATTTACTATAAATTAAAAATAAAAAATTTATAATATTTTTATAAAATAACGTATAGGTAACGGACAGTGCTTGTTCCCTGATTCAGCTGTCGATCAATCAATCAAATCGAATTTGGCAAATACTCCTATAAATTTATTTAATTCCGCATTTACATTGATTTTTCGCAAATAATCTTCAATCATTGAATTGATTTCCTCCGGATAAAATGGCTTTTTTTTTTCCCCCCCTCTTTTCTTCTTTTTGCAGTTGAAAAACGCGTCTCTTACTTTTACTGCCACACACTGACCTGAATCAAGCAACGTTTGAATTAAAGAATGGTCAACCAACTTTAAAAAATAAGAATATTATTATGACAGATAATTCTTTGAAAAATGCTCTAGTATTTAGACTAATATCAATCTATATAAACTCTCATTTGACTAAAGCATATATAAATCAATAATATTATTTTACATTATCAGTATTTTTTTCCTTAAAATAAGAATTGCCAAAAATATTTACTCTTTTTTATATAAACTTGTACAGTTGCTCAATTGATAAATTCGTCGACATAAAATAATCTTAAATTCGAGTAAGAGAAAGTAATTTTCAATATCTCATTGTAGTCTTTTGGGGTTCAAAACAACTTACCTATTTCTGTATTTCAAATTATCATTTTAAAGACTAAATTATAGTTTTGTGGATTTGTTATTTGGCATATAGTTAGAAATCCAAGGCATAATAGGGGTTAAAACACGTAATTGCACCAGTGGGGTGGAATGTACCCATCGGTGCTCCAATCTCATTGCCCTTTCAATTGGGGAATAGTGGTCAAAGACTCGAGTGAATTTATTGGACTCTATGATGGGCGAAATCCGCATTCAACTCCTTTTTTTTAAACGATTTTTTATATTATTTAAAAATGTAAATTATGTATTTAATTTTTTATTTAAAGGTTTTCAAATTATTTGTTTATTTGATATAATAAATAAATTTATATATTTATATAATAATTAATTAAAATATTAAATATATATAAAAAATAATATATGTTAAACTTTAAAAAAATATTATTATTATTATTATTGTTATAATTATCTAGAGATATTTTATCAATTTGCTTTTGCATTAATATTTTTAGTAATCGTTTTTATTTCTATCTTATTATCGTCATCATTTTTACATCCAAACATATATTTTATTATTTATTTTATTTCACCATTATAATATAAAATATCACTCTTATAATAATTAATATTATTGTCATTAGTGTTTTCAATCACATCCTAATCAACAACTTTTTTTTTGGTTTATTCTCCCTCTCTCCATAAGACAATTTTTCAAAAAAAAAAAAAATTTAAAGCCATTTTCAAAAACTCTTAACTAAGTTATTATCACGATTCAATTGGTATTAATTTAATTAAAAATTTTACTTAAACAAGGGAAAAATTTTCACAATAAAATAAACGTTAAGATTATATTTTTCTTTAAACTTTTTAAAAATTTGCAATTAAAAAAACTAGTCCACTTTAATTCAAGTAATTTATTTTTCCTTTTAAGTTATTTTGTACACTCATAATGGATGGTAAAAAATTTACCCATTTTTTATATATTATTTTGTGAAAGCCTAGTATATAGGAATTTACATCGAGAGATCTTGAATAGCTACTTCAATATTAGTTAAAACATAAGTTCAATCCTCAGAAATATATATTTTCCGAATTCAAATTGAAAAAAACAACCGAATAGAATGGTAACAAAAAATGGAATAGCCATTCAGTGATTGAAAGAGAAAATTATAGAGATGTTTTAATATAATAATTATGTGATATCCTATTTAATTTTTTAATTATGCGTAATGAATATAATTATTTCAGTTGCGAAGTTTAGCAATTTCCAAATCCTCAAATATCACCAAAACTTTATTATTTTTATGGGGGATAAAAAAGTACATTTTGAGATTTGTTCTATGGAGGATAACTTCTCTTACCGAAATGTTGCCCTCGATATACCGGAAAAAGACTCTTTACGGTAAAAAAAAAAAAATGTTAAAACAGGGCGACACACGGACAGAGAAACTCAAAGTGGTCGTTGGTTACATCTTTTACCTATGCAATGACCACACTCGTGCTCTCTTGGAAACGGTAAATAATAAAACGGATAAAAAATTAAGATTAGAATATAGGGGATTTTTGGTCAACACAGATATGACTTTTTTGCTACGAAAACATGTTTCCTTCGTTTTTCTTCATCATTTTTCTTTTACTATATTCTGAAATCTAATGCTATTTTTAAGATGATCTTTGTTTATTAATATTTGGGAGGATAAATTACGTTCCAAGACGCTTATAGTGCATCCCCCACCTACATGTTTGATTTCCATCACCAGAAAATATGCATACGTGTTTATTAATTGATTTCTTCCTGTTTCCTAAAACCAAAAATAGACTTTTAAATTGCAAAAGACTACAACCCTAGGGACTTGGGTTGAGTGAACAAAATTTTACTTTTCTCTACCCTATAAACTTCGTCCGTAATAAATGTAGGTGCATGAGAGTAACCGGAGACTGATCAATCGTGTTCCATGGTTATTTCGATTGGTAACATTTTTTTTCTCAATCAGATATTTAAAATATAATCGTTAAATATGTTTTCAATTATATCATGATTACAAACATAAAAATTATAATTGTAGTTAATCACAATAAGTATGAAGAAAATAAAAATCATAAAATAACTATTATACTATAACATTAGAATCACTATTTAAATTTCTTTTCTTAAGGTAAGGGAATCTTGGATTGAGCTTATTGGTGGCGTATCTTGATGTTATTGATCGAGTTAATTCTCAACATCTATGTTGGCTATAACTTAAGGATTGAAGCTATATATATGCTCCTGAATTTTTCTGATGAATATATAATAAAAAAAATCTTTAGTGAGATTTGTTCAGGACAGTGGAAATGGAGAAAATATGAAAGTTTCGAGCTGAAAAATGTCAACTTGGATTTTGGAAACTTGATAGTTTATGAGGTGATTTAGAGACTGATAGCCCATTATCTACAAAAGCTAATTAATTTCCCCTCTATGCTTTAAGGAAAAAGGAGAAAGTGGAATCCATTGTATTAGCTTTTGAGCAGTACTCAACATCAACAGTAACAAATAAAACTAAGCGGTGAAAACATACAGCCACAAAAAATTCAGATCTATGCCCACAACATGCACCCAATACTCAGCGAAAACGTCACTTCGGCCAGCCCTGTCACCAATTCATTCATCCCATCTGGTACCCTAATTAGACCAAGTATGACAAAGACAAATAGCTAGGGTCCTATCACTTTACCTCGAAATTTGTCTTTAACTTCTCTCTTGTAAGGCTTAAGTAAGCACCATGGCTGCTCAGTCTTTCAGGTAGATTCTAGCCAACCAGTATTTGTTTCTATTGAATGTTTTGTTTCCTAATGAAACTTCATTGAGCTTAACTCTAACCTTCAGTCATAAGGCATTTAGCTTGGTCACGTCTGTTTCTGTCCTTAACATTCCAACATGAATTCAAAGCCTAATTTGTAAAGTAACTAGGTTATTCACTACCAATCTTATGTGATCTTTGCAATTTTTATACCATTATATATATTTTTATATATATATATATATATATATATATTATCCGACAGTCAACTCTTCTGATTTTAATTTGCAAACAATTAATAAGTTGCTTTTCATTAATGTCCTTAAAGAAAAGAAAATTCTTAAGTCGAGATTTAAGTATAGGACAAATAATTTATTTTCCATTTGTTTGATAAATATATAGCAAAATCATCAGTCAAACACAGTTTTAACTTGCCCAAAACAATTTAAGAAGACCATCAAATTGTATCCTTAACCTAACAATTCAAAAGCAGGCATTTTATACATTTTCCTCTTCTTCGTTTTTCCTTTTGTTATTGCTTATTTGGATCTGAACAACTGATGTTGTCTTGGAATTTAGAAGCGCGAATTACCAACAAGTGTAATCGATGAAAAAAACTGTAGTCTGATGGGTAAAGAAATCAAACTGTAATTTTCCTAATTCAGAACCTTTAAAGAATTTACATGTCAAAGCCTCAAAGGTACTATATAATGAGATAGAATTTTCTCCTTTTTATTTTTGGTTTTATCCCCCAATAACGCCTAATCATCCAAATTGATGCATTCGAACAATAAATTCAAATAATTAATTTTTTTCAAAAAAAGTTAATTATGAGATATGATTTGAATGAAAAAAAAATACATTAATGTGGCATAGCTGTTTTGTTCGATCATTTTCCTATAAAAATATTATATTTGTTATCTACATATAATAAATGCACCTGTACCTTCAAACCTATTTTGAAATCCATAGTTAGGATTAGATCTATCTAGGGATTAAACAATTCATAAAGTCTACAGATCTAATCCCACTAGAATCGTGTGTTAACACTTTTTTTTTTTATTTCATCCGTGATATTATATTATTGGTAAATAATTATTTTTATTTATTTAATTAAAAAATGTTAACATCTTGCTTTGAAAGAATTTGATAATATAGAAAATAAATAGACAAACATGAATGGACGACTTTGAGTTTAAACGTACAATTTAGAAAATAGTAATTGATCTAATTCGGTTTAATTTGATTGTTTATTTATCAAACAAGTAATAAATTATGTTAAATTTAAAAATGTTTGTAAACACCTAATTCTATTCGAACACTTTCAAGTATTCCTCTAAGCCCAGACTCTATCTTTTAGAGTTCAAAACCTTCCGAAGTCTCACGAGAGTTCAAGAGTCCCAATAAATCATGAATAAGATGATTGACCTAAGTCAAACTTGGTCAAAAAATTCAAACATGTGTAATTAGATCTGAATTGATTGAAAAAGTCAAAATTGGGATGAATTATGTTCATAATTATTTTCTTTGTTTTTATTTTTATTTCCATTCTAGAAGTTTGATATCTTAAGTTTTCACTTATGTGCTGTATGTTCCAAGTTTGTAAAAACCATCATTTGTAGGCTAAACTTTGAGTAAAAATGTTGTTTTTTGTTCATATTAATATAGACCATTTCATCTGTACTTATTTTGATTTCCATGCTGATATGTTATTTTCATGCAAATGTGAAGTTTAATGATCCTAATCATTTATTTAAGTGATGTTTGTGCCAAAATTATAAAAACCATTTCTTTAAAGGCCAAGCTTTGAAGAAAATGTTACATTTAACGTTTCCTTAAATTATGCTCATCAGCTTTACTTTATTTTGTTTGTAATTTTTGTTAATGTTCATGATTTTTATTTTTGTTATTATTTTATGATCATGTTTTTATTGTCACTTTATTTCATGTTCATATATTTTCATTTTACTTACCTTATTCTTTAGTTACTTTTGCATGTTTATTTATTTTACCTTATTTTTCATTATAATTTTATTCCATGCACATATTGTTACTACCTTTTTTTTTTTTTTTTCGAAATAAGATTGTTACTATCTTTACATTCATCATTCTCATTTATTATTTTATGTTAATATTGACATTTGTTATATTTCATTTTGAGTACCATGTTCTATGCAACTCATGCATGTTAATTTTACATTCATGTTAATTTTTTTTTTTAAATGGGGAATCATCTTTTGCCTTGAGTTGTTCATGGTATTTATGGTTTAAAAAAAATCACATTTTTGGGCATTTCCTACCTTTGGCCTAACCTAAGGTTTTTTTTTTTTTTAATGATTTTAAAGTCAAACATACATGAATTGAGTTATTTTCCTTGCATTGCAGAATCTAGAGGATTATTTTAGTAATTTTCCCAAGCCAATTAAGTATTTCTAGATATATATTTTCGGCCTTTGGTTGAACTTAGGGTCATTTTAGTACTTTTATATCTAAAACAAGTCTTTAAGGTCATGCAAGCACTTTCATGTCAAAATATGTCTTTTAGGTTTATTTTAGTAATTTCATGTTTAAAATTGAGGCTTTAGGTTTATACTAGCACCTTCATTCCTAAGCTGCGTCTTTAGGATCATTTTAGTACTTTTATATCAAAACCAAGTGCATTAGTTTCATGTAAGTACGTTCATGTCAACAAGTGTCCATTAAGGTTTCTTGATCATTTTTCATTAAAATTGAGTCCTTTAGAATCATGTTAACACTTCCTTGTCAAAACATGTCCATTGAGGTCATTTTAATAATTTTTCATTAAAATCATGTCTTTAAGGTTGTGTTTTGTCAAAACCGAACCTTTAGGGCCATTTTGATTTTTTCCATTAGAATTGAGTCCTTTAAAGTTAGTACTTTCACATCAATACCGAACCCTTAGGTTTTTTTATGAAGTCATTAAAATACATTTTTATTATAACATGTATTTTAATAAAAACAAGGCAATATTCTCGAATTAAAAATAACATATAGATTTCTTCCTACACATGGAAAGGGTTTCATTGATTATTTTTAATAACAAATTGCCCTCCCTAAAACAATGAATTGAAAGTTTCAAAGACTTCGAAAAAGTAAAACTTTCTTGTTTTACCAGGTTTTCTAGTGAGGTACAAAAATATTGTCTTAAAAAAACCTGAGTTAATCTAAAAAGAAATAATACAATGGTAATAAATAACTTTCGTATATGAGAATTATTCCTAAATATCGAAAACTAAAGCCAACATTAATTGAGGTTTATGATAACACGTGATTAATAGGTATCTATTTATGGGTGTTGTGGGCGTGCCATCCTTCCCTAAATGTGACCAACTCTCGAATCCTAAATTTTTGTAGTTTACAAATGGACTTTGGGATTCATTTTTGAGGGTTTTGTAACCCTCAAGAAACAAATTCTAATAGGTGATCAATCACACCTATATAAAAAAAGATTGGTCGCAACTCCTAATTCCTCCACTATTTTGTAACAGTCGTACAAGAAAGTTAACTGAGTGATTCATTCTGGCGACTAGGTTCCAATTACAAATATATTATTTCCTCTACTCTAATGTGCTGTATTGGTCTTCGACACATTACAATAATGTTAATTTTTAAAGGATTTATATTCAATCATTGACAATGTATAAATTTATACATCGCAGCTAATTAGATGATGTAATCTCCTTAAAAAATTATTCATATTTATTTTTAATACATTTAAGGTGTGTTTGATAGAGTGGAAACAAAGAATGATGGAAAGAAAAGGGTAGAAAAAAAAAAGTAAATTTTGAGTGCACTTAGTGAGAAAAAAAAATAAGTGCAAAGAAAAAAAATACTATTTGCCACCAAAATGCGTAAAAGCAAATAATTCCAAACTAGAATGGCAATAAGAAACAAAAATAAGAGAAGCTAGTTTAAGTGCATATTACAAGCTATCCATAATTTTTTAAATTTTATCATTTTATCTTAATTTATAAATGGTAGCACACCAATGAAAAGAAAAACTATATTTTTCATCTTTTTACTTTTCTCTTCCAATATTTGATCCTTTCAATTTTCTTTTCATTCTGTCAAACAAAGCTTTAAGTAAATAGTATCACTAATTCACTTAAATTGTAAATTCATCAAATATAAACCTTTTTTAATTGTCTTGACATGTATTGAATTTAATAAATTATATGAAGTGTTCATGTAAAAATATTCTGTAACTTTATGAATAGTCAATAAAACTATTGCTTTGAACCATACAAAAAAAAAAAAAAAAAAAGAGAAGGAAAAACACAAGTATGTAAAGTCAAGTGACAGATATCAAATTAGTGTTGGAGAGAAAGAGCGAGAGAGAGAGAGAGAAGTGAGAACAGTGGGCTAGACAAGGAAAATATATAAGATTGGAGCAGTGGGAAAAAACACAGTGGTGGGGATAGGGACAATCCTATAAGCTCTGGAAACACTTGGGCAAGCCGACCAGTGCCCGCACATCAATGGAAATGTTGAAATAGTCTCCAACCAGTTGCTTCTTCTCCATGTGGTTTGGCCTTTGAATCATTTATAATATTATTTTTAGATTTGTAAATCAAATTACTGAGGTTAAAAAAACATTAAGTGACACCCTTTGTTGGGATGGGGCCAATTTTGGGATGAACATTTTAGTATTTGTTTTCCTATTCACAAACGCCGAATTAGATATAGACTGAGATGGCCAAATCGATCATTGATGTTTTGGTTTATTTAACCAATAAATCATATCTGCATAATAATAATAATAATAATAATAATAATAATAATTTAACATGATACATTAATTATAAAACTTTACAATTATATCAAAACACTCTAACAACCGAGAAGAAATTTCAATCAATTCCAACTCATACACAGAATTAAAGATGGCAGTGAATGACTATTTGTAATTTTTAAAATATTTGAATTTAAAAATTTGCTTAAATGATCGGATGCTTAAATCAATTTATTACTTACTATCTCAATATTACTCTTTGCATTTGATTTAGATAGTAATATTTGTTGAATAATCAAATCAGATAAATAACACAATTTATTAAATTACTTTTTTAAAGATTAAAATTAAAATTTAAAAATTAAATACGTAAACATATATTAGATTCAAATATCCATACAAATAATTATAAAAAATCCATATAAATAAAGCTGATTTAACTATCGAATGTACATACATGACAATACTTGCATGAAAACTAAAGTGACTTTTAATAACAAATTTCCAATAATTCATATTTGATTTTGCCTTGAATGTATTACCATGTGAATATGTAGTATCCAAATTCATAAAAAAATTGATTGGATAATACCAAATATCCAAATTTTACTATCCATTGCCATCTTTGCACCAAAGCCATATAAATTCCAAACGTAGCAAATCTAGGAGCACTCATGTTAGTCTCTAATTAAATATCAGACAAACAACATATGCATACTCTTGCAAAGTGCGTTTAAACCGAGAATTTTGAAATTCGAAAGAATTTCAGATTTAGGTATTTTAACACATCAATTAAAAATGCTAGCATTTGAATTATATTATTTGCTAAACATTTTTCAGAAATAAATTGACTACCAAAATTTGATGAGACAAAAAATAAATCCAAAGAAAGAGTAATTGTCTTAAGGTGCCGAAACACGATAAATTTAGATGGATAAATTTCTTTTTCTAGTATTAGAATGAGACTTAGTAAGTCAAATAGAACCATTCGTTTGACTTCTCCCTAAATAGCCATTATGAAATGCTCGATAATCATGGAGTTGTGACCAATGTATTTAAGCAAGGTGCGATCGATCACTTATTGGAGTTCCTCTTTTAAAAGTTAAGGAACCCTTGAAAATTAACTCCAGAGCCTACTTAAAAAAACTAGAGATTTGTGTAAAAGAGTTCGAAAGTTGGTTACACGCGGGGAGGGACAAACACCTCCACAACTCCCATGTATTGGTACCTATTAACTATGTGTTATCCTAGACCTTGATTTAAATCAATTTTAATTTTTTGGTCTTTAATTATAATTCTTATATTTCAAAATTATCTAAAATTGATGTTACTATTCCAATTACAAGTAAATCAGATTTTAATTAATTTTGAAAATCAAAATATTTTTTGCACCCTTCCGGAAAACCTGAAGGAACATGAAAGTTTTATTTCTCAAATAACTCAAAAAATTCTAATTTTCTTATTTAAACAAGCTATTCCTTTGTTTAAAATCATCGATGAGGAATCTTTCATAAGGTGAAAAACATTTATGGACTATTTTAATTCAAAGATATTGCCTCGGATATTATAAAAAATATGTGCATTGTAATTAACAAAAATAGATACGCAATTTTAAACATTCCATTACCTCAATGACTCTAATGGACATGCATCGACATGAAAATATCAACATTACACTAAAAACTAGGTTTTAATGTGCCATTACCTAAATGACTCTAATAGACATGTATCGACATCAAAATACCCACATAACTCTAGGGACTTAATTTTTATGTACTATATTACCTAGATGACGCTAATGGACAACTGCAGATACCTAATTTTGTCTGAGCCTCTAAACGATCATCATAAGGCATTACTAAGGTTCAATGGCAAGCACCAATTTGTCCCCTCTCATTTTGAGTGAGGTAAGGTGTTGGTGGAGACAAAGCTAAGCAAAATCCACTATTTCAATTGATTGTATCGGTACATGGCCTTAAATTATCGATCATAGCTGTCACGTCACCAAATTTAAGAAACTCTAGGTTGTATCAATGCCAAATGGTGATCATTGATATATCACCTAATGTATTGATACATCAACCCACTGTGTTGATATGAGGCTTGGTAGTAATTAAGTTATGATTTTTGGACCAAATGCATCGATATGTTACCTAAATGTATTGATAAAATTAGACCCAATGTATCATATTTATTCAAAATACGAGTTTAACCATGTTTTTGGCTCTATAAATCACGCAGATTCATACCATGACTTACCATTAGGTTTAAGATTTGGTTTGGTTGATTTTTTAAGGCCTTAATAGCTAAAAAAAGAGACATTTTCATGACAAAATATGGTTTGTTTCAGGTTAGCATTGGTTTTTCCCCATTTCCATATGTGTAAAGCTAGCTATTGCACCACATTGGCTACTCCAACCAATAGGAAGGAGAAATACTGAGCATAGTACTTGGATCTACTCTTGAGTACATATGGAAAGCTTAAAGCTTTGGTGCTTGGCTATACATATGGATATAAAACAAGTTTTTGGCTTATCGGAAAATATCTACACACTTGATTTTTACATTTTTCGCGTAGCTTCCTAAAGTAGCCTAAAAAAATGTCTAAAAAAACCCTATTTTCGTGGTTACTTTACTCTAAAATTTTCCTCTCCTATACCACTAAAAAGCTCATCTTTATCCTTACTTTTTTCTATGCCATAGCAAGCAAAAGAAAGAAAGGTGAGTTGAAACTAAAAAACCAAAAAACCTAGAAGAAAATCATAGAAAAAGCTTAGAAAAGAAGAAAGAAAAGGTAAAAGGATTAAAGCTTGTTGCTATATATCTTCAACCCTTATTTTTACCTTTTTTCTTACATTTTTAACTCATCATCACCTCATTTTAGGGAATCCTTTTCATGTATCCATGAACACCAAAATAGGATCCATGCATTTTTTTCAGGATTACTTGTTGGTTCCAACATCTTGATGAGCTTATGATGTGGTTTTCATGTTTAAAATCATCCTTTCTATTTTGGTGATGTTTAACAACCTTTGTTTTGAATGTTTTGGTGTTATTCTCCATTTTTAAGTCAAGATTCATACTTTTAAAATGTTCATTAGCATTCCATGATATTGACTAGCTAGTTGTTTACCTTTTTGAGCACAATTTATAGGTGGCAAGCTTTTTGATGATTCTATTTCTATGATTGTTTTTGTTGGATGTCTTGATCATGTTTTATTTCTCTAGACATTTGTCAAATTCCCTTCTTGATGTGTTTTGTTGTGTGGTAAAATTTTTTCGAAAACCACCTAAGAAGTTTAGTCAAGATTAATTTCAAACAATAAGGATTTTAGTCTTGATTTAATGTTTTCATTATGTTAATGTTCCAACTTGGGGTTAAAACCAAGTATCTATTTTTGGATTCATGGCTTAACTAGGCGAAATAAAACTGTTTTTAGCCTCTAAAAATTTTTTTTTGAAATGTTTCATGAAAAGCTTTGACATGAGCCTAAGTTTTGTTAGTTAAATGGCATGGATAATGGATCATCACTGGCCTAACTCTTCGAGATTTTGAATGTATCTATGATTCCACAACCATGGATCTCGAATGATGAATATCGCATGTTTGAGATTCTCAATACGTGACTAGGATAGCCAAATACATAAGATAACTCTATTTTAGTAGTGGCAACACTGTGACCCTAATTTCAAAAATTATTTTCGAACCCTAAACAATTGCTTTAATTTTTTGATACTTTTTCCTTGGAAGGAATCAAACTAAATTTCCAACGGTATCTAATTTCCTTAAGATGTGCTCAGATGAGGGAGTTTTTTTGAACCTTTGTTGGTTGGAACCTTTGGAATCAATGATTAGTATTCTATTTGGGCCGTTTCAAACCATGAGATAATTTTTATGCTTTTTTTAAATATTTTTCTTGAAAACTACATGAAATTCTCTTCTAGAAAGCTATAATTTATGATTTTTTGAGTTTGAATGAATCTAGGATGATTTTTCAAATTTTGCTACACTTTTTCCCCTACACATGTTGTCAATGCTGAACTAACTTTGACTTCAAAAATTATTTTCGCCTAGAAGGAGCTTTTCTAGGATTTTTTTGAATATTTTTATATTAATCCACATCGAGTCCAAGGTATATTGTTTGCCACCTAAAACATTTAGACAAGCTCAGAATAAATTTGAGAAGGACAACATGATGTTGTTCCCTATTTTCAATATTAGGCAAAATTAACCAATTTTCTCGAACTAAGGCATTTGAATGCCTCGAAATAGGCTCGAGAGGCTTGCACTGCAATGATTTTTCATGTCATTTAAAAGTCTCACTAAGCTTGAATTAGGGCCCAAACATTTTCAAAAAAATGTATTTCCAAAAATGCATCACAAAGATGATTACATACGAGTGATGACTATTTTAAAAAGAAATAAAACTAAAATCGAGATAACCAATGGCTAGATAGTACTGATTTATGACATTATAGTGGTACTAATCTTTTTTATACATAACTGAATCTCAGGCCCTCTTAACAAACTTTGGAATACGTAGACTGTAAAATCAAATCTCCAAGTTTGTAACTTGAAATACCAATTTTAATAGGTGTCTGAACATACCTAGCCCATATGGTTGGTGGCAACTCGAAGTTTTCAGCCACTTTGTGGTTGCCTTTAATTGGATGAGTGATTCATCAGATGACCTTTCCTATCCCAAATAATAAGAAACACTAATTTTTCACCATACCACACCTAAATCCTATCAAGGATATATTTAAGTTGGACACGTCTCTCGTCGTCATATGGGGTACATTACAATAAACATGTATTGAGCAAAAATACCTACATGACCTTAGAAACTCGATTTTAATGTATCATCACCTAAGTAACCTTAATGGATATGTGTTGATATCAAAATACCAACATGACCCTAGAGACTTAGTTTTAACATGAAATTTCATAAAGTGACCTTCATGCATATGTCTTGATTTGAAAATACTAACATGCTCTTAAGGACTTGGATTTTATACGAAACACAATAGAATGGCCTTAATGCACATGTCTAGATATGAAAAAACCAACATATTCTTAAGAAAATTAAAATTGCTAAAATGACCCTTGTTTATGTAAAATAACTTAAATGGCCGTAAAATGATAAAAAATTCTAAGATGACCCTAGATTATGTAAAATAACCGAAATGGCCCTAAAAATGATAAAAATTGCTTACATGGCCCTACAAGTTGGGTCAATGCAAGACGTAGCCCTAAAATGCATGAAAAAATCAACTTTTAAAATACCCTTAAATTTTTCAACAAAAATAAAAGGGAAATAAATTTGAGATATCTAGACTAAAAAGCCTTTTTGATCCAACTTTCAATGTTTATTATTTATGAATTGCTGAAGTTAGAGACTATTAGTTAATCCTAAATATTTTTTTGACACAATCCGGGTAAGAGGAGATACGTGGAATTGAACCCAAACTTACATGCCAGCTTTAGCACTTTTCTAGTCATTAGGCCAAGAGGTTGCTGGCTAATCCTAACTATTTCATAATCCAGGTTATTTAAATAAAGAATACGAGGTTTGGCCCAAAGTTTGGCTACCATAAAGTTAAAACCTTTGCTTAAACCATCACCTAAACTTTAAAACTTAGTATCATTAAGCTTATAAACCTTTCAAAGGATGAACAAAATAATAAAAATCTCCACATATGTATCAGATATAAGATTTTAACAATCAAAAAGCATATTTTATTCCAAAGATAAAAAGCTTTTTCTTGAAATAAATTATAAAAGAAAAAAAAAGAGAAGACAAGGTTAAACATCATATAGTGTTGTAACATGCCAAGCGTTAATCCTACAAACTAGATTTTGATGGATAAATTTCTTTCACTTTTTTCATATTGGGATGAGACTATGTAAGTCGATTGAAGCACACATCAACTTCACCCTAAATGGTCATTATGAAATGACCAATAGACTTAGAGTTACCACCAATCTGTTTTAGCTAAGTGAGATTGGACACATACTAGAATTTGTCTTTTGATACAACACCCTAAAAAATAAACTCTAAAGTTAGATTAAAAATCAGAGATTCATATGAAAAAAGTTTAAGAGTTGATTGCGTGTAGAATGCACCCTTTTTATGACACTTGTAAATCAATACTATTAATTATATGTTATCCTAAATCTTGATTAAAACTGATTTTAATTTTTTAGGCACTTAATTATAATTCTCATTCTTTGAAATTATTTAAAAATAAAGGTATTATTCCAATTTCAAGTAAATTGAGTTTTAGTCAATTTTGAAAATCAAAATATTTTCTATACCTCTTCGAAAAGCTTAGGGGAATATGAACATTTTATTTCTCAAAAAAATAAAAAATTTTAATTTACACATGTAAGAAGGTATTCCTTTATTAAAATGATCGATTAAATAACTTCCATATGCTGAAAGTAACTTTGGGATATTGCCTCAAATTTTTATAAAACATATATAATAATGAATAAAAATATATGCTTGGTTTTTCACATGGTATTAACTAAATAACTCTAAAGGACATGCATCAACATGTAAAATCCCATATGACCCTATAGACTAGGTTTAATGTAATATCACTTAAGTAATCCTAATGGACATTTATCAACATATTCCCACATGACCTTACAGACTCAGTTTTAAGGCACTATTACCTAAATGATCCTAATGTACATGTATTGCCATGAAAGTTCCTACATAACCTTACAGACTCAGTTTTAAGGTATTATTACCTAAATACGCCTAATGGACATGCTTCGACATGAAAGTTCCCACAAGACCCTAGAGGTTCGATTTTAAGGTACTATTACCTAAATACCTAATGAACATGTTTTGACATAAAAGGTTCCACATGACCTTAAAGGCTTGGTTTTCTTAAGAAGTTATTAAAATAACCTTAATGACCATATATTGACGTGAAAATACCCACATGATCTTATGATGATAGAAATTTCTATAATGAACCTAGATTATGTAGAATACTTTAAATAGTCCTAAAGTGCATGGAAAATAATAAAGTAATACCAGATTATAAAAATAACCTAAATGACCTTAACATGCATGGAAATTGCTATATGGTCCTTAGATTATAAAAATTACTAAATGATCCTAAATGCATGGAAAATACTAATCTAACCCTAGATCATATAAAATAAACTAAATGACCCTAAAATTCATGGAGATTGCAAAATGGTCCCTAATAATCATGAAAACAATTTTGGGAAAATTGTAAAAAACCCATAAGTTTAACTAGCTTCCAAAATACACCTTAAAATTATTTTCTTGTCTTTTTATTTTTCAAAAACAAATGAGAATAATATCATATGTGATGCTTATGCACAAAGACATGCTTATTGACTTAGATTTGGAATGAGTAATATGTACGGGAATGTTGTCATCACTAGAATATCTTAAAAAAATGGCATGGACATTTACCTATATGCATATAACATAAAAATATCATGAAATGCATGCAACATATATAACATGAGAAATTTATAACAAGAGATAACTAGAAATGGTAAGAATAAAGAAAATCACATGATAAAAATAACCATAAATCTTGCAAACTTAGTTTGAAATGTATCAAAACAAATTTTCTTGATAGAAAGCTGATTTTGGTGAAACTTTAGATAAAAACTATCAAAGAAAACAAGCTAAAAGCATTTGGAGATCATTGCTCAAGATTTAGCCATAAACTTTGTTTTTACCCTTTTAGCTTAAACCATCGAACAAACCATAGCTTAGGATCACCAGGCGCACATGAAAAAAAGAGCAATAGGTAAAAAAAAGGTTGAAAAACCACTTGACGCAAGCTTTCTAGAACTCTAGCATTTTTTTCCTTTTTTTTCTCTCATTTTCTTTCCTTTTTTTCTTTTCTGGTTTCTTTCATCTAAAAACTAACCCTTTCTCTCTCTCTATCTTTTTCTTTTGTTTTGGATGCCTTAAGGGTTACAAAACCCCTTTTGGCTGACACTTTTCATCCTTACACATCCATACTTTCCATTTGACATTTCATGCAAGCTTGCTTGCAAAAAAACCTCTTAAATCACTAGGTGATCTAATCAAAGGTTTAAAACCTCATAAGTGGAGCATAGAGCCAACTTGTTCATGTTGGCAAGCTTAGATGTGTATCCTAAAGATGATAGCTCTCTTGAAATTGGTATATTTTCACCCTATGCATGAAAAAGGTTTCTTATTTTTAACTTAAAATGGTAGCCCATTCCATTTAAACAAAACTAGGCTTAAAATAGTTGGAAATAAATCAAATTACATGTCATTCGGTAGCTTGCCTAGTTAGAAACATGAAATGGTGGCAATCCAAAGTGAATAGAATCTTCGTGCCAATTCATTTATAAAGATCGATACATATGATAATGTCTTGATACATTATGCACCAATATATCGATACATCATGAAATATAATCGATACATATGGTTCCTAGTAGCCAAATTTCATCCAAACTTGAAGACGTATCGATGCAAATGCATGCAGTATCGAAACGTTATGCAAATGAATTGATATGTTTACTTCCCTTAGGCTAAAAACTCATGAAAATGCATGCAATATTGATACCTAATCTAAATATATCGATACATCCATCTGCTTGGGCATCCTTATTTTGGCTTTCCAAATGTCTTTACTTATTCAATTTAGTCCGTGGGCATCCTAAACTTTCCAATTAGACCATTGGATGTTAAAATTTGATTGGGAAAGAGAGAATGTGCATTTCTATCACACATAAGTGGTTTGAAAGGACTCAAACAAAATCAAGTGTCAACAGAAAGTATTCTACCACAACCAAACTAATCTTACCAAAATATCATCACACATATTTTTAAGTCTAACATCTCAAGAAACAAATAAAAACCAATTTTTATCTCAAAAGTTCAAATTTTATTTAACAACCTAAAGAAGAATTTTTTTTTTTAAAAAAAATCACTACCACATGGAAGCTATCATAACACAATCAACATTAACATGAACATGATAACAAATCCATCATAACAATGAAGAAAAGAAAACTACCTTCAAAGATGAAAGCTCTTTCTCTTTCTTTTTTTTTTCCTCTCATTTTCTTCTTTGTTTTTTCTTTTATCCAAGTGAACAAAATTGCCTCCAAAGCCATGAAAGAATTGAATAAAGTGTGTTAAACCCCTTTGGCTGACTGTCCCCTATATTTCCCATGACAATCCATTTTTTTATCATTTTTTTTTGTTTTTCATTCACTGGTTAACAAGTTAGCCTCTTCCAATACTCAAGATTATAATAGGCTAATTTAGGGCATGAAATGACTCCCTTTTTAATGCATCCCATGCATGGTTAAATATGCTAATACCCTTCAAAAAAGGCTATTTTACAATCCCAAGCATGTTAGATAATTTAGCCCTAACTCAAGTTATCATTCATGGTATTCAAAAATTAAAATAATCTCCCTTGGTTAGAAAAGCCTAATTACAAACCCATTAGCCTCCAACATGAATACAGAGTTTACCTTAATAGGAAAAAGTCTAGTTAAATTCTAATGGTTTTAGTTAAGGAAAGAAAAAAGAAGAAGATATAAGTACAAGCTTTATGTATTTTAATAACAAAGTAAACGGTTAGTTTGTATGATTAAAATATAATCCATGGTCATTTGAAATGATCAATGAGTTAGAATGCTAACCAATCCTAGATGATCTCACTCAATATGCCTGGTTTTGCCATGATGTATTGATACATAGAATAATGTATTGATACATCATCAACTAATTTATCGATACACTAACAAAATGTATCGATACTTTAATGTCCTAGAGAATAGGAAATGGCTTAACCTGCATTGTATCAATACATTAAGGTTATGGATACATCTAAATGTTTTTGTATGAAATATTGCATTTTTGTTCCAACTATTTTCCTTTGTTCCATTTTAGTCATAGGCACGTTTATATACTTCAAGGCAAGGAAAACAAGACCTTTGGTGATGGTCAGGTATTGGAAGAATCAATTATGGAAATCCAAGATGAAAGCTTGAAAATAGCCTAGATAAAATTAGGCATTTATAATTGCCTCTTTTTGGCTACTACTAATGAGCAGGAATAAGGCAAAAACTATAAACATGATTTTATCTAGGATATTTTTTCATAGAAATTAGAAAATTAATACAAAAAAAGAAAATGATTTGAAAAATAAGTTTAATTTTTAAAAAGAAAGAATAACTTAGTGGTGGCCACAGTGCTTGACTCATTGTAAAGGAATAGATTTGTCTTAAGAAAGATAAACCTCATGGGAAGCTTGGAGGGCATTTTCAAGAAAGGCTTTTAAAATCTTTGATATATCCTTGAGAAAGACTTTTGACATGTTTCTCTGATAAAAATGTCCTTTAAAAAGGCTTTGAAAATCTCTAATAAAATATCCTAAAGAGAGGCTTTTGAATGTTTTTCTAATAAAAATGTCCTCAAGAGAGACTTTGGATTCTTTTTAATAAAAAAAGTTTTCAAGAAAGGCTTTTGAGATCTTCTCTAGAGATGCTTTGAAAATTTTTAATAAAATATCCTTAAAAGAGGCTTTTAAGTTGTTTTTCTTATAAAATGTCCCTAAGAGGGGATTTTGGGATGTTTTTGAGAGTGACATTGAAAACCTCTAATGAAAATATCATCAAGAGAGGCTTTTGTGACATCTTTTAGAGAGGCTTCTGAGAATTTCTTTGATGAAGTATCCTCAAGAGAGGCTTTCTAGGTTTCTAATAAAAATATTCTTAAAAGAAGTTTTGAAAATATCTTATTGAAGTATACCCAAGAGAGGCTCCAACAATCTTTAATGAAATATCCTCAAGACATGCTTTAAAGTACTTAATGACATATCCTTAAGAGAGTTTTTGAAAGTCCTTAATAAAATATCCTCAAGAGAGACTACCAAAAGTGTTTTAGAGATGGTTCATCTCCAAAAAGTTTTCAAATGAAATTCTTGAAATGTTTTCCTTAGTTAAAATTCAAAAATTTTCTTAAAAATGTAATGTAATACATATTACGAATGTTATGCAATGCCTATGCACTGCCATGCGGTGCATGTAATGAATGACACTAATGCACATGAAACGATGCATATGTAAATGTTTTTGAACAAATAGATGCCAAATGGTGCAAATATTTCACAAAATGATGCAAATGCAATTACTAATAAATGTTGAAGTGCCAATGCCGTAAGTAATGCTAATGCAAGAACCAACAATAATATAATCTCATGTGAAGTGGTACAGATACAAAGATGGTAAAGGATGCACATTCTCGTAAAATAATGCATATGTGAATTTTTTAAAGATCTGTAAATGCATATGAAACAATTCATATGCTGATCAATAATGCTTGGCCTTAAATGATGCAAGTGCCCAAATGCATATGTAAAGATCAGAACCATGGAATCCTTAAATCTTTCTCTTGCTTTTCAAATCAGAGAATGCTCTAGTTAGATTTGGTCTTAAATTGAATTATCATTTTTTAAACCTTTTACAAGTTCCTTGACTTTCTAGTTTTTGAACTTTTACAATAAAAGCTTATGCTTCCAACTTATGGCAAGGTAAATCCCATGTGTATTATCTTAACCTACCTTTTTGTAAACTTCTAAGTTCACACGTTAAAGCATTTACCCTTTCGTGATGCATATTTCTTTAACTCAAAAGCCTTATATGTTTATATTTTCCTAATTCTCTTTTTTTTTTTTGCTTTTTTCATGGGATATTAATGCAAATAGGGAATCATCAATGTTTGCAATGCTTGAACCTAAGCCCACAATTCTTTTGATAGATGAAAGCCCATAAGTCATTTTGTTAATGATCATTATCATGCTTGAGAAAGTTATCCTTGAATTCCTTATCAGAGTGACATAGGAATTTTTATGTTTATTATTTAACTTGTTAGTTCTCATTCATGTTTTGCAATAAATGTGATATATTAAACTCTTTCTTTGTTCATTTGGGGATCATGAAGTTAATAGAGGCAGAAGGTAAAATAAATTAAAAGAATTGGAATGTTTCATTTAAACGTTGAATCCATGTTTGAAGACAATGGGCAAGCAAGAAAGGGTTAGATCATAAAGACATTCGGATAAAATCCCAAGTAATAAAGATGCTGACAATCGTAAGCAAATTATCTTATGATTTTTATTTAAAAAGCAAGAAGTGGTTATTATAAAGATATTTGGATAAGAAATGTGCCCTTGGCAAATTGTCTAACTAAAATTATGCCTAAGATGTATTTTTAAATTGTTAACTTGGGTGTCATCTTATGACTATTACTGCCTTTTTGAGGCATTTTAATTTGAGTCATTCTTTTTCATTTTTGCAATTGCTTTATTATGCTTTCTAAGATTTTAAATTTATCCAAAAATGGTTTTGTGAATTTTTCCTAGGGAATAAACCCATCAGCTTTAATGGCTATGCTTGATCAAAATAGACAAGATACTTAACATAAGCCAAGGTCTGGGATTCTAGAAAGAAAAGGTCAGTAGGCACAAATCATGTGTTTAAGGATGATTAAATCATGGATCATTTTTTCTTCATAAGGAGTTTCGTGTTCTCCTATTTTAAATGATGATTACTTTTGTTTCTTCCTTTTCCTTCCTTTTTTTTTTGCTTTGTTTTATTTTTCATTTCAATCTTTACTTTTTCATTTTTCTTCTTTTTGTATTTTTTTTAAGGTTTTTCATTGATCCATATTCATATTTTCCCTAAGACAAAGGGAAATTATTCACAACTTCATAGATAAGATCTAACTCTTACATTTTCTTGAAAGTTTATTTTACCTTTACCCTAAGTGCGATGGTGATCTTGATTAGGGTTTAAAAAAGAAAAATTCACTAGGCTCAAAGGGGATAACAAAGGAAATAATTTTCCTGTTTGTTAAGGAATAATGAAAGGAGGCCTTTTTGATCCTAAACACCACGACTTAGTTAAAGAGTCTTTCCCTGGGAAATGATTGTTTTTTTTTCTTAAATTCATTTTGAGCATCTTAATGACATATTCTTTTTTTTTCTTTTTTTTTAGGGTTCTGACATTTACCTATATGAAAACAAGACATTTCATGAGTCAGAAATATGAGTTTCTCCTCATTTTTTAAAAATGGTTATTTAAACTTGCCCCATTGGAGAAAGCTATTCTCAAGTTTGTTATATTTGAAAAAGGAATTCTATAGGCTCAACGAAGGTAGTAGAAGAATGGTATTACATGCAAAGGCTAAAAAAAGATCATTTATCACCTCAAATATGATCATTGTGGTTTAAAAGGTTATTTGCTAAAAAAGGGCAAAGTTGAAGGATTTCATCCAAGAGGATTCACAATCTTGTAAAACAATTATTTCTCATTATCAAAATATTAGATCTAATTTTTTGATTTTTTTTTAGTTTACTAATATGGTTATAATTTTCAAAATGAAATCCCAGAGTATTACACTACTTGTCTTTTCATTTATTATTTGGAATTTTAAAAAATGAAGAAATTAATAAAATGAATATAAAAAGATATAATGGAGCAAATAAAAGGTAATCGAATGGAAATTGTAATGCATAAAACTTGGGACTCCATAAAGATGATGAAAACAAGACTAAGTGAACTATGAAAATTCTCACATTCTAAGAGAAAATTCAAAGATGGCACATGTCATAATTTTCCCTACCATAAAAGGATTCCACCACTACATGTTTGACTCAATTTTCTTCCTCAAAGAGCAACAAGCCTGCTTCAACCAAATTCTGCACCTTTTCTTTTAAAAGCCTAGCAATCTTTATGGAATAGCCCAAGCTTCCAACGTAAGAACTATAGTTGAAGCTATTGTCATTACTTTTTTGGTAAAGTGGTTTCAAAGGATCAGAATATATTGGTAAGACCAATTGATCTTAGATAAGCTTAAGGAGTAATTTCGTGTAGGACATTGCAATTGGCTTCATGAGGATCCTATCCATAATGCCTTTTCATTTCTTTTGAATACTTACTAGTTTTATTGGTAAATTAACGAGTTTAACTGAGGACATGAGCATTATGCTAGACATAAGAAAAAATGGTTGTGGTTGAAATTTAAGTAGAGACTTGGTGCAGCATTATCCGCAGCAAACTGGCTCAAAATATATTAATGGTATAGGTTACAACTCCTTCTCTGTTGTTCTCCATAGGTAAGGGCTAAGACTTTTTACTTTTAGGCATTCTCTTTTCCTCAGCACTAGATGCCTCACCTCTTTTAAGCTACCCACTCTTGATTACATTCTTAATCATCCTAGAAGAAAGCACTACGTCCATAATGTCTTTTGTAGCATTTCTATTAGCTTCTCAAAAAATGGAGCTGATAGTGTACTAAAAAAGTTGGAAGCCATCTCTTTTTTTAACAAAAGTGGTTACACTTGGGTTACTATATCCCTCAACTTTTGATCATGTTGCTTAAATATTTTGATCCATTTCTTCCCCATATTCTAGAGAAATAATTAGTCTAGTATCCAATCTATCATATGTTTATTTTATTGAAGGAATGGTATGGCCAGATTATTCCAGTTTTAAATCTAGCTTCGGTTTAACATGTTATACAACCTTGTTGCTGTGCTAGACAAGTTATCTTAAAACCAGTGAATTAATAACTTGCCATTGTACTTGTGCTTGATCACTTTCCTGATGAACATTTTGATGTGGACTTATGGGGCTGTCGTCCCGTTATACTTTTCAAAATCTATCACCTTAAACTTAGGAAGGATAATTAGGTTCAGAACCAACCCTAATTCATTAGCATCAACACTACTAAATTCCTTAGCTTTTTTTATTGCCCTATGTCTTTTTTGAGGAGATAGTATTTCTCTTTGTCCCTATAAAGTTAGGCCATTTTTTGGGCTTAAGTTTGGGATTCTCTCATTTGAGAAGTTTATCAAGGTCTATAACCATTGAATCATCAAGAATAGGTCTCATTCTTGTGCTTATTCCTTCTTGGTGAGCATTGAGGTTGATGTATATTATAGTCATAATTCTTGCAAGATCGGCCTCTTGAAGGGTTTGCTTTCTATGCCCGGATGAGCCAACAATAGTGGTAAAGGTGTTTCTTTAATTGCCCAAATTTACATTATTAAGCACCTTTCCTTTAATAGTGACTAATTCCATTAATTTCAAAGTTTGTGCCTGCATCTTTTGCTTTCATCGTTGCTTTTTGGGCCTTGTAATGGGCTGTTTCCATCATTTCTATTTATGCTAAATGTTCATTTTCTATGATAGTCTGTACACTTTTGATTTAAAAGAGAGACATACTATAGAGAAATTCTTAAATTCAAGCAAACCTTTGTTATACTCCCTCACCCCCCATGGAATGCATGTCACGAATGAATTTATTTGTGCATGTGCATACACAAGTGAGTACAATGATGTTAATGAAATTTGTTAAAAGATGGGAATGGCAAAGTAGTGCAAATAATATATACAAGAGGTTTATTGTCAATAAATGTTGCTCCATTAATAAAAGTAAAGCATTATAATGCCTTTGAGGAAAACATTAGTCCCATTGTAGGCAACAAGATATTTGTTCATCATTACTTGGCCTATTTATGAGGATAAGGTAATACATAAAGAAGAAAAAAGAGTTAGCACAGAAACAAATAAAAGAATTAACATAAGAAATATAAAGGTTGCCTTAGGAGAATCTGCCAAGGCATTATGATGCCTATTAGGGCAAAAGAATAGCCTCATAGGTGGCAAAGGTTTATTCTTCATTGTTTACACATATGTATTATGTGGTAAAGGCCTTACGATGCCTTTCAAGGTGAAAAGGTGTAAAATTATAAGTGATGATATTCATTTCATCATTGCCAAATGTCTATCTCAAAAAAAATGTAAGAATGATAACATCTTTTAAAATGAGTGAAAAATCTTATTTCTTGATCACATGCTCAGGGCATAAAATAAAAAGGTAAAAGTAAGAAATGTTCCCCCATGTGTACCTAGTTTCAGGAAAACTCAAGCAGGCCAGATGCTGTGGTTCACAATATGAGATTGTCTTTAAGGTCTAAATAGGCTCTTGAATTGTTCCTTGAATCTTGAAAGCACTAACGAAGCTCGAGTGTAAGTATTTTCTAATCCCATGCATAGGCTAACACCTTAAGAAAGCTTAGAAATTTACATCCGGTATGCTTTTCACTAGCCTATGTAGAGTTTAACACCTCATAAAGGTAGAGCTACTACATCCCCTTCCTAAAATATCGGATCATCTATGCTCCCTCTATAACTTCAGCGGAGAATCTCATGTATAAACATGTAAACAATTTGTGAAGGTGGATTGAACAAACTTTTTAAAGCCTATTCTATAAACCTTATGAAAAATGCTCCAAATAAAAACAAAATACTATAACATGAAAATAAATACCAAAAACTAAATAAATTAAGTAACAATAATAATTCATGAACAATTACCTAAGAAAACCAATGAAATTATAATTAATTTTTGATTAAACCAATTAATTAAGATATTGGATAACACATGATTAATTCTAGGTATGACTCTCTAACATCCCCAGCAGAGTCGCCAAGCTATTGTAACATGCAGAATGTGAATCCAACACTTTAAACTTAGTTAGATAAATATATTTTTTTAGTATTAGGATAAAACTTAGTAAGTCAGATTGAATAGTTTTTTGATTTCTTCTTAAATTGGCGATTGCAAAATGGCTAATAATCTTAGAGTTGCCACCAAGCTATTTGGGCTAGGTGAGATCAGTCACTTATTAGAGTTTGCCTTTTAAAGATTAGGTAACCTTCAAAAAAACCTCAAAGTCTACTTAAAAAAACCAAAGACTTAAGTCAAAGGGTTAGGGAGTCGGCTATGCATGGGAGAGAGAAGCATGTAAGAAATCCCTAGCTTTTGGATATTGATATAGGCATAAAAATTTAATTAAAGTTAAACATACACTGTAGAATTAAACAAAGAAACATCCAAATTTCCTGAAGATCTTAGAAAGAGATGTACATGTGATTGAACTATAATTTAAATCATAAATTTGTTAGAAATTATACCTATTTAGAGACTCCTAACTCTAAGCATGCCCATTCTTACACAAATGCACCATGGGCTGATTATTATAATCTGTTCTTGAGGCCAAAAGCAGTCTAAGTGTCTTACCTCTAACGGTGATCCATACATACGTCTCTAACTATGTTTTTCCTTCTCAGAGCCTTC
The DNA here is from genome assembly GCA_038381775.1 of Adansonia rubrostipa. NCBI lineage: Eukaryota > Viridiplantae > Streptophyta > Magnoliopsida > Malvales > Malvaceae > Adansonia > Adansonia rubrostipa. The sequence goes on from JBBYHM010000027.1 coordinate 9,764,726, forward strand.
ATGAGGTTCATTGGTTCTCTAGTGCTGGCTAGAAGGCTTATCCAGTCTTAACCAAGAGGTATCTTGTTAATACGTATAGATTCGATGTCATTCGAGAACGATTCCTTTACCTATTACACCAAAGAGAAGGAGAAACAGCTTCGTAGGAAAGTAGCTATTTTTGTAAATGCCAATAAACAGATCTAAAAATCATAATTATTGATTCCAGTTGATTCCATTAAAATAGAAAAGTGATTTTCTATCTTTTGTTGTGATAAAAAACACTTTTTGATGATTTGGAATACAAATAACCACAATCAAGCTTAGAAAAGTAGCAATTTCAAGATTTGGCCAATTTCACAACTTTCATGAAAAATTAATCTTTCAATGGCTAGAAAAATAATTTTCTAATTTGGTTGTGTCAGAAATGATTCAAAAACACTTAGAAAAAGTAAAATTGTGCAAAGAAAGTTTTGAAAAGCAAAGAATTACGCAAAACCCCCTTAGAGAAATCTAGAGTTGGTGCCTAGGGTTTCTATTAATGTTCTTTTTAGCCAAAAAGCCCTAGTAATATATTTAAATACATCTTGGGTTAGGTTAGGCTTGACTATTGGATCAACTAAACCCATTACTAACATACTTAAAAGATGGCCCCCCTTTGGAGTCTTTTTGGGAGCCCAATTAAAACTATTTTAAGTAGCTTGTCTAAGATTAGGCCTTAATATTAACTTATTAATATTTTACCCCAAAAGTACACCAAAGATAGTTAGTCCATGCACTAAGCCTATTAGCAAGCCCATCTTGGAATAGCTCGCAACTAAACCTTTTTGACTTGATAATCAGAGCTTTTAGCTCAACCCCTTTAATTTGTATGTTAGATATTGAATTTATAATTAAATTTTCTAACCCAACTACAATAATTTTTACTTCATGTAAATAATATTAAATAATTAATTTAATAATTATCCAAATTCAATTTTTGGCGTTATTTAACATTTTCCTTAAAACAATGTCTACTAATAGATATTATCTTGATTAGACAGTCTTATCTTTATTGTCATTTAGAGACATCTCTAATTAGAATTCATAAATCTAATTATGTCTTAAATTATTCTTAATTGAACTTATTCAATTAAGTCATCCTCATTCTAGCTTTTATTTAATTAAGTCAAACTTAATTAAATCACAATTTTAATCCAATAGATCATCTTATTGTATATGACCTATTAGGCTTCCATCATAATGACAATAAACATAATTACCTAATTAAGTGTATTTATCTTTATAGACCAAGGTTGGCCTCTAGCAAGGCATCATATGACCTCTTTAAGAATCCTTTCAGTAACAAGCCTCATAGTGTACTTCGGTCATTTCACCAGATATCTTAGAAAGACTATGAGCATGGTACAATGTCTACTCATGTATCAATCTATCTTAGTTCTTACAGCTTTCGGTTAACCTCATGAATTCAAAAAAATAATTTTTTTTTAAATTCATCATGCATTGGCCAACAACTTTTATCAATTTAACCAAAGTTAAGAACAAATAAGAGATGTCTCCAATGTCACTTGGAGTTGTGAATCCTCTGTAGATCACTCATACACCTTCATATTGTTCATGCCATACCTAAAACCACCTTATCGTAAGCATTCATCTATTGTGGACTGGTTCGTGATGGAATCAAAGAATAAGACTCCTCATACAAAATGACCTGGTATCCTAAGTCTTAGGACTAATGTACACGATTGGCACAGGAGAACATATTTCATAGACACTTGAGTGGCTTATACCAAATAAGCTCTTATACAAGCCACGTTCAGTGAACTTGTTTCCATAAAATAAGCACCCACATGCTATCCCCTTGTATCTTTTTTTAACTTTTATGAGATCAAAAAGTTACATGTATTAAATGCATAGAGGCTTAGCATATGCTAGTCTTTATGGATCGTCAATGCCCTATCTTGACAATACGATATAGGAATGTGTTTAGAAACATGGCTTTGATGCATAAGGATCTTATCATTGTAACTTCTTACTAACTTTGGAAGGCATTGTGTTTTATGGGCTTTATCCAATTAGTGTTTGCATGAGTGCCAATCGCGCCATCAACATGAAGGAAAACCTTAAATCATTAACTAAAGTGATTGGTCTGTATTATTATCTATTATATGCCTAATCCAATCCGATTAGCATAAGGACAGATACTAACAAAGCATATACAGGTACATATTAACTACAGGTTATCATAAACCATGATTTAAATCAGTTTTAAGTTTTAGTGTTTAATTATAATTCCCATATTTTAAAATTATCTAAAATTAATGTTATTATTCTAGTTACAAGTAAATCAGATTTTAATTAATTTTGAAAATCAAAATATTTTTTGAACCTTTCTAGAAAACCTAACATAAAAGTTTTATTTCTTGGAAAACTCAAAAAAATTTGATTTACTTATTTAAAGAGGTATTCCTTTAAATAAAATAATCAATGAGACACCTTTCATATGTTGGAAAACATCTGTGGACTATTTTAATATGGGGATATTGCCTCAGATTTTATAAAAAAAATACACGTATAATAATGGCTTAAAAGTAGAACTCAATTTTTAACATACCACTACCAAAGTGACTCTAAGGAACATGCATTGACATGAAAATGCCAACATGACCACGGAGACTTGGTTTTAATATGCCATTATCTAAATGACTCTAATGGACATGTATCAACATAAAAATACCCACATGACCCTAAAAACTTGGTTTTAATGTACTATTACCTAGATGACCTTAATGGACATGTAACGACATGAAAACACCCACATGACCCTAGAAACTTGGTTTTTAGTCATTATTTAAGTAACCCTAGTAGACATATATCGACATGAAAATACAAACATGGTCTTAGAAACTCAATTTTAACATGAAATTTCATAAAATAACCTTAATGCACATATCTCAATGGAAAAATACCAACATGCTCTAAAGGACTCGAATTTTTAACGGAATTCACAAAATAACCTTCATGCACATGGCTTAATATGAAAATACCAACATGTTCAAAGGTGATGAAAATTGCTAAAATGACCCTAGATGGAAATTGCTAAAATGGCCCCATAAGTTGGGCTAATGCATGAAATAGTCCTAAAATGCTTGGAAAAATTGGAAAATTGCTAAATGGCCCCTTCTGTTTGGGTAACTCCTAAAATATCCTTAAAATTTTAATTTTTTAACAAAAAAAAAAAAAAAAAAACAAAGTTGACATATCTAGACTAAAAAAACCTTTAATCCAACTTTAAAAGTTCATTATATTTGGATTTATGAAGTTAAAGATCATTCGTTAATACTAACTATTTCAAAATCCAAAATATTCAAATAATGAATATGGAGAATATCTGCATATGCAGTAGCTACTAATTTAATAAAAGAAAGCAAAGATTCTGAATCACAATCTATTCAAAAATGTCAACGTAGAAGTGATTGGCTGAAATGGAAAAATGCAAATTCACTTGCAAAATCATGAAGTTTCAGGACTTATAACTAAAATACCTGAAAATGTAAAGCCTATTGGTTACAAATTAGTCTTTGTACAAATATATAATAAAAGAAAAACTTGTGGTTCAAGTTTTTTCACAAACATTGGTATTGATTATGAGCAAACACATTCCCTTGGTAGATGCAATTACACTTAGATTTATAATGAGTTTTGCAATTTTTGAAGGACTTGATATGCATCTTATGGATATTGTAATGGCTTATTTATATGGATCACCAGATAGTGATACTATACAAAAGTCCTTAAAGGATTTAAAATGCCTGAAGTATATAACTCAAAACCTTGAACAGTGTATTCAATTAAATTACAAATATTTTTTATGGAATTGAAACAATCTAACGAATGTAAACCCAATTAACTTTCATATAACTTGCATGTGAGAAACGTGTTAAAACTCAAATATAATTGTCAAAGCTTTTCTTACCAGCTTAAGATTTTGATACTTAGTCATCAAATTTAATTTAATATCAGCGCCAACTATTAAATTAGATGATCAATTATTCATATACTTAGTCATCAACTATTAAATGGTATTTATTTGTAGATTGAGATCGTTCTATTGGATTAAAGCTTTAGAAGGTGAAGAGAATATAAATGAGGTGGATTGGTGGTCTGATCCTTGGAGAATTGTTAGCTATTCGACCAGTAGTGTTTCCAGTGTTGGAATTCAATAGAGCTGCCTAACAGGTAATATATTGAAAGAACTGTTGATGGTGCTGCGAAAAACACGAATGGAACTGCGGGATTTGTTGGAGTGTTAAGAGATTCAAAGGGGGTCGTATGCGGTATGTTTTTTGGTCCTTTTGGTGAAATGGAGACTAACAAGACACAGAATTTATGGCAATTAAAACAGCACCTCAGGTTATTATCGATTCTCCTTGGCTTGCCAAACATGCTTTGATCATTGAGTCAGACTCTAAACTTGCTGTGTCTTGGATTTGTAATAAAGAGGTGAGACCATAGGCTAAGTGGGGGATTTTTAACAAGATTGATCGATGCATTCAACTCATCACAGTGGTGGATTTTGTCCATGTCTGTAGGAAGCCAATCTGTTTGTTGGTTCATTAGCGAAGATGGAGTTGGATCGAGCTAATTTGTTTCTTGCTTGGTTTTAAATTTACTGAGTTTAGGCATGTTCTTAGTTGTAACATGTTGACCTTTGCTGTCACTACGGCAGCCATTTTTGTATTTTCTTTTTCTCATGAACTATATTGTTTTATGTTTGAATGATCAAAAAAAATAAAAAAATAAAAAATAAAAATCACAGCACATTCTTTATATAAAAAACAAAAAAAAATTCTAAAAAGTAAGGGAAATGTTATTGACATCATCTAGCCAATACTATACTGACATCGACTATACTAATTGATATTTACCAATATTAAGGTAAATCAAAATAGTACTAATATTATATTGTTTAGATTTTTGTGCTCGTTTGTACAGGCTAATATCGACACGTATTGGTCTGTACCTGTTAATACGAGGTTTTGATTTTTTTTTTTAAATTTTACATATTTGATTTTTTACACTAATTTCTATAATTTTTCCCATAATGGCCATTCTTATTTTTTCCATAATTACATTTAAAATAAAATATGGTCATTAAATTAAGCCGTTGAACTTAATTAATAATAATTACAATATTTTTTAATATTATTTTATTTATTTGATGTTTAAAATTTTTAGATAGTAAATCTTTATAATTTTAAAATCTATATTTGTATAAAAGGTTGTGTATGTATGTGATGAAAATATATGTGCATGTGTATATAATATCTATTATTAACTTGAAACTATGCTATATATATATATATATATATATATATAGATATATGCAAATGAAAAAAAATTTGAAAAATACCATCATTGACAACATGATCTCAACAACATTTCCCTTATTTCGTAGAATATTTTGGTTTTTGTACAAAGAATACGTTGTGTTACTACTATGTTATCATGGCTTTTTGGTTATATTTTGTAAAATGATTGTTTGATCAAGTTATTAAGATAAGTTATGATCCTTCAGCTTTTTTTTTCTTTGGCTATTATAAGTTTTTTATTCCAAAATTGACATTTTATAAAAATTGTGTAACAAAAATATTATTTGTTATAATATTTATATTTGTATTATAATTTTTCTCTTGTTAATTTTGTCTATTTCTAAATTTTTGAAGATAATATATCGTATTATATATATTATATTTCTGTTAATGGAAAAATTAGAAGAAAATGATGATTTTTCAGTCAAGTAGTGGAATGCCACACAAGAAAAAATTATTCTGTTAAATGCCATGTCAGATGCTAGTTAAGCTTTTTGTTAGTCTTTTGTTTGAAATGTAATGGAATTTGTTTGAATATAATGACTAACATTTAACAAAATTGACAAGTTTTAGGATTAAAAGTTTAAATGTGAAATTTTTAAGACTTAAATAATAAAAACACTTGTATTTTAGGACCAAAATAATAATTAACTCACTTTATAATATTAATATATTCAAATGTATACATTTCATAATTTATTATATTCAAATATAAACCCAAACTAGCCCCAAAAAAAAACGAATTTGTAAATTCAGCTTAGGATTAACAAGATAGTTCTTAGACTGGAAGTATCGCTTTGTTGATATAGGATGATTGACAAATTAAAAATCATTAAATAAGATTGCTCATATTAAAAAGTTTTCAATAAAATCATTAAAAATGCTGGAATTTTTATATTACAAAGGATTTTTAATAAAAGCATTCTTTTTTTTAGAGTAAGTGGTTATCCAAACTAATGTAGCATTTAAGCTTTTAAGTTCGTATACCGAGAATCGTTTTTCAATTTCTTTTCACTTGTGTCTTATTGTCAAATGTCATTCGATACGTACATTTTTAATCTAAATTCTTCGTCCCCTTACATTTCTATAATTAATTACACATGTAAACTCATTTAACATTCCTACAACTTAAATGTGGAAAGCGTGTTTGAAACTCTTATCAACTTCAGATTTTTATAACTTAGTCATCTAATTAATTTAATATCAGATCCAACAATTAAATTAGATGATTAATCATTTAAAACTAATAACAAAAAATTGATTAAATAAATTTCAATAAAAAATTTATTATTAAATCTTATGACATGTTAAGCACATGAAATTTTATTTCTAACATAAAAATAAAAAAATAAATAATAAATAATTACGTATCAAAAACATAATAAATTTAATGTTAAAAATAATTTGTAATAATATTAAATTTATAATTAATAAATATGATATAGATTAATTTCAAATTTTTAAATTCAATGAATAAACTCAGTATTTTTATTATATATAATATAAAATTTAAGAGCAGAAAACATAATATATATTTTTTAAAATTATCATAAAATCACTTGCCAAGAAAAATGAAAAATTGACTGAATAAATATATGAAAATCTAATTTAAAATCCTTTTCATTGGGATGTGAGTTATGACAGGGGAACTTTTTCTTCTATTTCTATCATACTCTAACTCTTAGTGCTAGAGAAAAAAAAAAAAAAAAAGGGAAACCCTAGTGGTAATTTGGAAAGAATATGAAGGGTATTGTAGTCATTAATAGGAACAAATAGGTAATAAGTAAAAAAAATTAATTTAGGGTTGGTTAACTGGAAATCCTGATTTACCCAAAAATGGCCATTAACCGTATTTTCCTGGGTTCTATTCGTACTTTTGACAAAAAATTATTAAACGAAGAAAGAAAATGAATTTTCAATTTTTTCTCTAATTAATCATAAGAAGAGTTATTTATTTTGGTATTCTTTTAAATTATTATTATTTTTATTTATATTTAATATATTAATAATATATAAATTTATATTTTTTAATGAATCAAATTATGTCATTTAAATTAAAATATTATATAAGGTTATATTGTATAATTTTCACCGTTAATACACGTCTTTTTCCCTTCACTTCATTTAACATTTTTATTAAGCACCGTAAATACTCCAACCTCCACCATTCACACCCTTCTTCAGTCGTCTTGTACTCTCTTCCCTTCTCTTCCTTTTCCCTTCTCTATATATAAAAGCATATCAATCAAGCACCAAACTGTTCTTAATTTCTATCCCTTCAAAAACACCTTTTTCTTTCCTGCTTCCTTTTTTCTCTCAACCATGGCTGACTACCCTTACTCCAATTTCTTCTCAGGTTGGTTCAAGATCAACTCTCTTCAACATTACCCATCTCCAAACCCTCCTCCTCCTCCACCTCCACCTCAACAACAACAACAACAACAACCTTATTCTTACACCGAAAACTTCAATAACAATAGCACCATCTTCATGAGAAATGAAACAAGCAATAATAACCCTTTTTTTCACTACCAAACTAACTGCTCATCATCACCTCCTTCCCCTCCTGTTAGAGAAGCCTTGCCACTATTGAGCTTGAGTCCCACAAGGCATGAGAAAGGGGACCTGGAACAGGATGATGAAGACCAAGATACAGATCAAGATCAGGAGCAATATCCTTGCACTGCCCTGGATGTAGACAAGATCAGCAAAGAGGAAGCAGAAGGGCGGCTGCTTTTGAGTAGTGGTATTGGTGGTGGTGCAGCAGAAGATGAAGATGAAGATAAAACTGTTACGGTTGCACTGCATATAGGCTTACCAAGCCCTAGTGCTTCAGAGTTGGCTTCAGTTTTATCATCATCCTCAGAGATCACCGACAAAGATGGGGATGGTGATGATTCTGGATACCCAGTTAACAGACTCAACAAGGGACAATATTGGATCCCTACCCCTTCTCAGATCCTTATTGGCCCCACACAGTTCTGCTGTCCTGTTTGCTGCAAGACCTTCAATAGATACAATAACATGCAGGTAAGCAATTTTTATTAATTAAATTATTGGATTTTCTCCGTTAAGTTCCTTCCTCCTTATCTTATCTTTCCAAAATCTATTTTCTTTTTAATTAGTACAACATAAAAGAAGATAAATTGAAAACAAAACACATCCGAAGTCTTTTCTTGGCATGATTTCTTGCCTTATAAAAGCAGATTTATCCAAGGGGTATTTCTTCTTCCTTTTTTTTACAAATTATATATATATATATATATTGCATGGCTTGTGGGTCTTGTGGTTTGAATAAATCAAGTCTGATCTAAACTGAGTCAGAGATCAATACCGACTTTTTTGCGATTGAACAACACAGGCTAGGTTCCTCATGCCTTTGGTGCTTTGAAGTTTGTGCTTTACCCCTTGGCAGGCAGCGTAAAACTGAAATTTTTGCACTTCTTTTCAGAACTTAAGGAAAGCAATAAATTTATCTGTTTGAAACCTTCAGTTCACAAGAAAGCATTGCAAAAGCAAAATCCCATGCGTAAGAAAAAATCGTTTCTCCAGAGTCTCCTAAACGGAAAAACTCACCAACTCAATTTCACTCCTCAAACATATATAGGGATGGGATCCACAATTGGGTTTGAGCTGAAGATTTTCTTTAGCTTCATGAATCATGAACAAAATTCATTTCCCTTCTAAGACAACTATGAGATTTTGTTTTTGCAAACATAAATGTTACTCATTCATATAATGTATATTTTTACAAGGAAAAACACTCAATTTTCCAAAGACACGAAAAATATGTATTGAGGGTTATAATTTTTTTTTTGTTAGGTACAAATATATACTTGTATTCCGAACATCTTGGTCTTGGCGTGCTTGTAGATAGCTTTAGTTGTTTTAATTTTGCTGGCTTGTACTAATGTTTTTCTTTGACTGAATTCTTTGCAGATGCATATGTGGGGGCATGGGTCTCAGTATAGAAAAGGGCCTGAATCACTGAGGGGAACCCAACCAACAGGAATGCTAAGGCTTCCTTGCTATTGTTGCGCACCAGGATGCAGGAATAACATTGATCATCCAAGAGCAAAGCCACTCAAAGATTTCAGAACTCTGCAAACACATTACAAGAGGAAGCATGGGATCAAGCCATTTATGTGCAGAAAATGTGGCAAGGCATTTGCTGTGAGAGGAGACTGGAGAACACATGAGAAGAACTGTGGGAAGCTCTGGTACTGCATTTGCGGTTCCGATTTCAAACACAAGAGATCTCTTAAAGACCACATAAAGGCTTTTGGGAATGGCCATGCAGCTTATGGAATCGATGGCTTGGAAGAAGATGATGAGCCTGCATCTGAAGTGGAACAAGATAACGAATCCATGCAGTGATCAATAAGTGGAAAACAAATTAAAAGGGTAATTAAGGAATGGCCAATTAATTCTATAATCATAAAGCTTTATTTGCCAGGCTTCCAAGTAAGAACTATATATAAGAATCAATTTACTAGGGCAGGCAACTTTTTTCCTTTTTTTTTTTTCCTTTGGTTTCCTTAGTCGTTTCCTTATTAATGTAGGGTCCTCAGCATCCATAAGTTAAGCTAAGTTCTTTGTACATCCATTTCCCTTTGAAACTGATGGTTTCTTTCTCTTTGCAGTGTGAGTTTCAATCTTCCTGAGCATAGGCTTGGTGAATAATATCATATTGCTTAAACTATTACTGACCGAAATGGAAAAGAAGCTGAAACTAAAGACCCTTTTTGGAAAAGCACATTACATATTGATGCATTTGACAATAATTATGATATATTCTTTGAAAAGAAGATAACGAAAAATCCATTATATATAATGATGAAATGTTTTCACAAGGAAAAGTGCATTATTTTCCCTGAGCCTTTTCAATTTTCTAAGCACATATCTTCAATTCTTCGGCATAATCTTTGGTGAATAATGAGAAGGATTGATGGGTTTATCTATAATGCCAATAGATAATTCTGTCCATGGAAATCAATCATATTTCTTCTTTTTTTTTTTCTCACTTTGAACCATGGAAAATATCCTATGATTTTAAAAAGTTGAGTTACAAAGGCATCCACCATAGTTATGCGCATATATACAAACACAAGTGCGCTTGTGTGTGTGTGTATATATATATATGTATATATATGTGAGTGAGAGAGGCTGCATTATAAGAAGACATACAGTAATCGAACATAATGAAAAGGAAACTGTCACTGATGTCATAGCTTAGCTACTTGGAAAAAGATAGAGTGATAGACCTTTGACACAAAACGTGGATGGATTTATGTTGTTTTGGTTCAATTTTCTGTAGTTTAGTTAGTTAAGTGAATAAATTAAAGCTAAAAAATGAAAAAAAGATTATAGTGAAGCTTCTTGGAAGTAAGAGATGGCCACTCCGCTAATTCTAACTTTTGAGGGATGAATAATAGGTGTGGGGTTTTTCTTTTCTGATGTCTTGGTTATTTGATAACTTTAATAATTCAAATTTTCCTTTCAAGATCCTCGTATGAGTCTTCGCCACTTCAACAAGTCTCACAAATGGGTATTCTCGCAAATGTAGATAAAGCAAGCTGATCAATATCACTGGATAACATGACGGGTGAGTATTTTGTTCCGAATGTAGTTTTGTTTTTTGGCCAAATGTAGTTGAGAATTGAGATAGGCTTTTCATCCGGCAAATAAAGCAGCTTTTTGAGGTGCATATGATATGATGCTCTTTTGCTTTGGGTAGTGGAGAGAGATGTCTTGGTTGATGGATGGAACATATACCATATGAAGAGATCCACTATTGCTTGGAAATTCAAAGCAAATGATTAGCTTTTAGCAGAGAAAGAGAGAGATAGAGAAAAGGGGTAAAAAAAAAAAGCTAAAAATATGATATGGGAAATGGGAGGATTGTTTGCAGTAGGAAAGATAGGTGTAAGAGCAATAATAGTACTACTATATGTTCGTAAGATTGGGAGGGATGGAAGTGGAATGGATCTCGTTGGCAGCTTTGTTTAGAGAGAGAAAGGAATGGGCAAAAGGGTTAAGTCAGTGAGGTCCAAAAACTGAAACAGTGTGGAGCCCAAGCTGTATTGGCTGGGCAAATCTGCAGCATACGCTGATGCCCCCTACAGTGCATACACCTCACCCTCCCTCTTCTCTGATGGGTAAACTGTAGCATGAAACGACATTTCAATCAGTCCTTGACCATCTCTCTTTCTCACCGTCTCGCAAATAGGCTTTCAAGAATTCAGCCCTGCAAATTGCTGTTACTGTGAATTGAATGTGAATGCAAGTATTTGCAAAGTGTATCCAACAACTATAATGGTAATGAAGAACACTATGAGGCACCCTCTCAAAAAAAAAAAAAGAAAAGGAAAAAAAACAAAAGATAGGGGGACAAAATTTAGTGATTTTCCCTTTCTGATCTCTATGAATTTGTTTGTATCATAAGCACCTCCAAGAAAGAAACACCACAAAGTTAGGCCACATTGTCAGTCGATGGCCCTGACCGGAGCTTAACGATTCCTCTGTGTACTGTTATGTATCACTCTCCAGATCAACAAACAGTATTAACTACTACGAAATCAGACTGACATTTTATAACTTACCCTTTTGCTGGGAAGACCAGCTGAGCTATACAAAAATATTGACCCCCCCTCCCCCACCGCCACTCCCTTTGGGACCATTGTTCTTCCCATTAGATAACTGACCTTTTGGCTAGCTCTTTACATACATATCAGTGTTATCACCTTTTTTCCCTGCAATATTGCTTGCAAAAGACTATCATTTAAACAAATCAAGTACCTAAAGTACTTGTATGCGTATTAATTCATGCATGCATTTACGTGCATGATCAGTCAAGAGTTCTCTTAAATAAAAAGTTTGATGGGTCTCACCCCAAGATAATTTTTCAAGATCTTTGAATTTTCTTTAATAAAGAGACGAAAAAAAAAAAAGCTGAATTGAAACTTATTTTAAAAAAAACTCACATCGCATCGCATGCAGGTTAACAGTAGCTTATTATTATTATTATTTTCTGTCTAACAGTTGAACACAGCCTTTACTGCTCAAAATCCCTAGGCACCACACTAATGTATTTTTATTCTGATATTTCGCATTATCTAAGCTGTGCTCTCAACGTCATTTTTATAATTTATACGGCACATTTTCCCATGACATTGTCAAGGAGACCAAGCACCCAACAACGTATGTATAACTAATTTTTTATTTTAGCTTGTATTCATATATCAATACACAAATTGGACAACTTTGTCTCCCGTGGACTCGAATCACTACATTTTCTTCTGCAAATTCTTAATTGATAGGGACACCATTCCCCCCACCCCTCGATATCTTAGAAAGATATGCTATTATTATGGGTTTTTTTTTTCCTCTACTTTTCGTGAAATTCAAGGTATATTACGGCATGAATACCATGTTTTCTTACGTTATTGAAGTCCAGGAAATTTTCCGTAACTCACAGAATCACAACATATTTAAATAGTACAGTTAAAATTTTTTTTCATGGGGGAGTGTTAATGCCTTACTTAAAAAAAATTACGATATGTTTGATTTGTAAAAGTATAACAAAAGATAAGTATAATAATAATTTGATAAAAATAAAGTAAAATAAAAGTAAGTATTATGTAATTTTTTTTTGGATGAAATAAAAAAAAAATTATATTACATTATTTAAATAATTAAAATAGTATTAAGGAATAGATAAGAAATAAATATAAAATATCTAATTTACCCTTCGCTTATCTAATTTTTATTTATAAAATTAAACTTATTTTACTAATGTCTTAAATATATTAAAAAATATATTATATTTTAATATATTTTATTTTCTACTTAAAATATTTAAAATTAATAATGTAATAATATTATATATTTAATATAAGATAATATAAAATATTTATACTTTAATAATAAATAATGTATATAAATAAATATAAATAATGATATAATAACTAAATATTATTTTTAAAATTTTATATATGAATTATAATATAATAATATATATTTCTTAATATATCAAATCTATTTTATTTTTATTAAAATATTTTTATCTATATATTAACTTATTTCTCTGTCCTCTCTTTGATCTTTCTCCTCACTCTTACTCTCTATTTCATTTCTGTTAACAAAACTCAAAAATCATCTTTTCCCAGATTCCGACAATCGTGGCGGCGACATCGCCTTGGCCTTCCTCGTCGTCGCCACCACTAACCCAGAAATGGCCCTTCACCGAATGCTTCATCTTAACCTCCTATTTCCCTTTTTCCCAATTAGTTTTTCCTAAAAACCTGCAGAAAAGCATAGATCTACAAACCAACAAAAAAAAAAAAAAATCTCATTTCGCTGCTTACTGCGCTCTGATTTTTAATTTTTTCTCTCCACCAAATTTCAACTCTTAAATCTTCCTTGAACAGCTAAACCCAAAACCCATTTTAATTTTCTCTCTCCTCTCTTTGTTTATTTTCTAATCAAAACTGATTTGTGTTATTGTAACGATGTTTATTGCTGTAAAATGTTGATTTGGTTGTGGATGAGTTTTTGATTGGGACATTTTTGGGAAAAAAAAGGTTGATTCGGTAGAGAGGCTGTAAGAGCCATTCAACCGAGGTACCACTAAATGGTTATTACAATCTCTCATGGAATATGACTAGAATTTTTATTATGCTGAATATACCTATTTGATCAACCAAATAAATGCATTGCTATAGTGTATTGAATATAACCGGAGGGCATCCATTTCAGCCTACCAAATATACTGTTATTTTTTACTTCGGATAGTTAAAATTTCATTATTATTTTGTTTGTTATCGCAATAGACGAAATTAAATATCACTATTACTAGATAAAGCACAAAGTTGATCACTACTTTAACCAAAAATTTCTTAAAAGGAATATAAATAAAACCAAAGTACTTTTTTTACAATTATTATTCAAATCTAATGCTAGTTTAAATCCGGGTGAATCATGGACAGTGACACACACTACAAAATTTATAAAAATTGAAGATAATTAATAAGTATCTCTAAAAAATGAAAAATTATCTTTAAAAGTTTTGACTGTTACTAAAAAATTTTGAGAATAATATTCAATCTAATACTATTACATTAAGGATGATATTCTTCCAATACAGCTAAAATCAAAATAAAAAAGACGTTTCTTTTGATCATCTTCTAATATCGTCCTTAAAAATCTTTTATTTTATAGTGAGTTGTCATTTATTATAAGTTATGGACACCAAAACGCTAATGAAATTCACTTGCTTTTTAGCGAAATGATGAGAGATGTACCCATAAAAACGATAAAACCCTAAAAATTTTATAGACCAAACTGAAAGAAAAAAAGGAATTTTGAGGTAGGTCTAACCCTCAAAGTATATGAGACAACTTTGTTTGAGAGGCCCCAACAAGCAAAAGGAAAAGAGGAAAAAAAGCTGGAAATAATCTTGACTCATAATCACACTCACTTTTGAAAAAGGAAAAATATAAATAAAATGAGATAAAGTTATATACGGCGAACGAAAAAAACTTATAACAAGAGGATGAAAAAAAAAAATCCTACTTTTGAACTATACCTAGCTAGATATATATGATCTCTTTTGTCATGATCATTATCCATGAGCAAATTGCTTTTTTCAATCCCATTTTTTGGTCCCTCTAAAGTTTTGCTGCTTTGGGTGCGAGGAAATTCTCCAAGTTGAAGGTATTTTGCATTTTAGGTAGCTATCTTTACTATAGGGGAATATAGAGCTAACAACTTGAGGGAGAAGAATGGGAAGCATATACTTTATATACAAATATATCATTACTTTTAAAAAATAATATTTAGTAAATTTATAATGTTTTTTTTTTATTTTCATAATCTTCCTTATTAAAAGGAAAAATAAAAGGCATATCAAGGCTTTTTCCTTTTGCTCGCAAAGTCAGGAGAAAATGTAAGTTTGACGTTGGTTCGTGAGAATCAAATCAATATTAAAATGGGGTTTTTTAACTTATTTTTTTTAAATAAGTATTTGATCAGACAAGTAATCAAATGAGTAATCAAATGGTCTAGTTTCAGAGAAGATCCTAGTACTATATTAAACATCATGATAAACTATGTGTTAATGTCTTTTCATTTTTTAAGTACATTTAATAATTATTTTTCTCTGACAAAAAATATTATTTTTATAAAATTTAAAAAACATATTGTAATAATTATAAAAACTTTTTCATTTTGAAAATCTCAACCTGAAGCACCGTTAACATTTTCCATAAACTAAAAAAAGAAAAAAAAATGAAAATCAAACCCCACGCCCGAGGGAGAGAGCAATCATCAAGGAGCAAATCCCCCAAATGGACTAAATCTCAAAAAGTGCTATCAAGAATTATGGAGATTCCATGCAATTTTTCAACTTGCTAGCAGAATAATAGTTTCTTTCTTTCCTTTTTTTTTTTTTTATTGTAGGTTTAGTCTCTAATTTAAAAATATATATTTTTAGTTTAGTCACAAACTATGAAAAGTTATCATATGATGATTAATATTTTGAAATTATAATCTATCACTCATTATTATAGACCAATGATGTGTTGATGGGACATTACAAGTTATTTGTCACACATCATATGATATTGCCATGTCATCTAAATAAGAAGGATGATCAAAATAAAAAGTTTTCAAAAATCAAGTGATGAAATTTATAATTTATTTTTAAATATTTTTAATGATTTAAAATTTATAATATCATGTTGAAAATCTCATATATTATTTCAAATTAATGATGTTCTAATGTCACATAATATTTAATCGATAACAGGATAAAATCACTTCGACATGCTATTAGATTCCAACAATTAAAAGATAAATAAATAATTTTTTAAACTTTAATAATTAAATTTTAATATTTTATAATTAAGCGATCAAAATATATATTTTTAAATTAAGTGATTAAACATGTAACTTATTTTTTATGTTCAAAGTATATCACTTCACAATTTTTTTTGAATGAAATTAATAATAGCTCTTTTCTTATAGTGTCCAATATTTATATTAAAATATACGTTTTTAAAAGTTACAATTTGATGCCTCCTCCCTTCTCAACTCAGACGGCCTTATTATAAAACAGAAAATACATTATTAGTTATTATAATTTAATAGCACTATTCTGGAAAAAGATGGGTCATTAATGCTAGGCACTATTTTTTTCTCTGAATATATAAATTTTTTAAAGATGGTAGACATATATAAATACCATTGCTTATGTTTTACCCATTATGATATTCCAAGTGTACTTAGATAATGAAGTGTTAGGTTCAAGCCAAGGTTGGCCTCCGTCGGTAGCACTAATTTAAAATTAATGTACATATTTCATGAGACACCAAAAATTTGTACACTGATGTAGTGGAGAAAAAAAATAATTGTATAAGAAATGTTTTTGAAATATAAGAAGAAATTATTCATTGGTAATGTTCGTTAAAAAAATGGTTAGTTATTTAAAAAAGAATTAGATAAATTTTTGAAAAAAAATATAAAAAATTAAAATACATGAACATTCCTATTATATGATTTAACATTATTATTTATTTAATTTTTTGAATTTTTCTTAATTGAATTGATACCACTTCATTTATAATATCAAATATAATAAAAAAATTTTATAGTAGTGAAAATGATATATCTTCTGATTTAGAAAATTTAAGAACGAATTTATATCAAGAATTTTTATATTTCAAAAAGAAATCAGAAGCAAATAAATTAGAAAGTAGTTTTTGAAGACTTAGCTTAGTTGTATTAGGGGCGGAGGGTCCCTGACCTTTCGTGGTGCCATGCCCCCCAAAATTTTGAAAATCTCTTATATATATATATATTTATATGTATTTATATATTAATAATTAAAATGACTCTCTAAAATAATATTTATATTTATTTAATTTTTTATTTTTGTTTATAATTTGATTTTAGACATTAGAATTTATGAACAAATAAAATTATTAATTTTGACCATTGAAAAAAAAATTTAAATTTTTAATGCATTTTATATTTATCTTTTAACAACCAATCAAATAAATATATTACACATTTATTTTTTAATTATTAATTAATCTCAACATATTAATTTTAAAAAATATATATAATTTTTTTATCCTCATAATTGACCCCAACAAAAATCGGCTACCTTCCTATGTATGCATAATGATTAGTAAATCTGCGCTACATCAATATGCTAGCAGAAAATTAAGAAAATAAATTTGAGGATTTAAAGAATACATATCCACTCGAACTCTTAGCGGCGGCACAAAAATGTTTTATCTGTTGGCCAGTGCAGCATAAAAAAATTATACTTCAAACACGTATCAAGAAAATTGCAAAAATTCAAAATATTATTATGCGGAAACCTGAATATAATAAAAGTCATCGAAAATATTGCACGCCGTGAAAATTAATTTTTGGGACGAATTCGTTTCATGTGGTAATAAATTGTCAAAAAGTATAGGCAATTATTATATAATGATGTCATTTAATTTTATTAATAAAAGAAATTGTCACAGAAGTTCATACTTTTTCAGTTAAAATATAATAAAAAAATATAAATAATTGAATTTAAAATATCTACCTCGTTAGTATTACTCTTTATAAGAGTGTATATATATTAAGATTCTTAATGCTTTTCGGCCAGTAAAATTGTTTCATAGTCCACATTTTTTATTAAAATTTTGTTTTGATTTAAAATCTTGAAAGATGATATTTATCATCCATAATTTTTTAAAAAATTTCACCATTTATTCTATGTTAGTTATAAAATAAATTAACGATAATGTCTATGTGAACACCACTTGTTAATATACGTGGTTGGATATATACATGGCATACCTTATCAAGATTTAAATAAGAGTGTGAAAAAATTTTACACAAAAATTAAAAATCACAGATAGATAAATTAAATTATAATATTAAATACATAAAATAAAAAAACTGATCATTGTTTACTAGAATTGAAAAGTGAAAAAATATTATTTAATTAATATGTTATTTATAAGTTAAGAATAAGGATAAATATAATTTAACGAAAAAATTAAATATTTGTGCAAGAAGAAAAAAGAAAGACCCACCAAATAATAATTTAGCTAATTTATAAAATTATATTTTATCTTTATTCATAAGTTATAAATAATATATTGATTAAAAATATTTTTTTTAGTTTTCAATTCTATTAAATAATTATTGACTTTTTATTTCATATATATTTTAAAAATATAATTTAATTTACCTGTATGAGTTTTTATAATTTATATTTTATCCTTATTCAAACTAATAATTGACGTTTACATGGATATTATCATTCAATTTTTGATCTTTGACTAGCGGAATAATGGATGATGAAACTTTTTGAAAGGTTATGGATGATGAATATCACGTTTTAAAGTTATGAATAAAAATGAAACTTTACTAAAATGTATAGGTTATGAGTGAATTTTACTCACTTTTATCTTGTGCATTAATTGAGAAAAACATTTTCCTAAATTTTTTTGTCAAAAATTAAATCTTTAAGATTGAATTAACAATATCTTACAACGCATTCTATCAAAAGAAAATAAACATTTAATGCATGTAATGATCTTATATGGTTTGGCTATGACGATGAACATTATTCTATTCTATGCCAAAATTTAGCATGGCATGTATTCTGTTTTTCTTTTTTTTTTTCCTTCCTTAATTTTAGGAGAAGAGAGAAGTCGAGCCCAATTTTTTTGAGTACATGATCCATGTACCTTAAATATGTTTAATTGCATTCATGGTATAGTTTTTTATGAGTTGGATCTAATCATATTTAAATAGTAAAAATTTTACTTATCAAAGATTTGATTCAATTTATTAAATTTAAAAATTTATTTTATAGTTTAAAATATATTAAAATATTAAAAAATAATTTTTATATTAATATTTATTTATTTTATTTATAATTTAAATAAAAAATTTTTATTTATAAATAATAACATAATTCGAATTAAATGAGTTTAAATTTAAAATATTATATCTCAATATCAATCCAATTTCGAGATGGGTAATGCGTGGTAATTTTTTGCCATCATTAGACACCTTTTATATGTCATTAATTGTACAGTTAAAAAGAATCTCGTGGTTATTGTTATAACTCTTTATTTTAATCTAATCAGACCAATGCGAAGGTCTGAATTGGTGCTTCGGGGTGGGGGGGGGGGGGGGCTATGATTAAATTATGAATTGCTAGCAGGACCCTGAAAAAAGGAAGAAAAAAAAAAAAGACACAAACTAGCAAGGTAATTTTATAATCTTTCTCAAAAACAAACCAGCAAAAAATAAAGCGGGAACTTTTTTCTTTCAAAAAAGAGCACTTTCACCAGCTTCCTAGAAGGATCCTATCCCTTGGAATGGATTCGTGTATCAAAAGGAGAAAAGGAAAGGTGAAAAGAAAAATAAGACATTTTTACTTTCCATTGTAGTAAAGGTATGAAGAAAAGCAAATGTTGGATGCTTTGGTGAGTAAAAAGAAAATATAGAGCCGTAGAAAACCTTTTTAAAATTAACTAAAAGGTAAATATATAAATGTTTTGATAAATGATGAAAAAATATATATAAATTTTAATATAAAATTTTTTAAATATTTTACTATTTTTAAACAGTAAAATGAGCTTGCAGACATATTCGGATCCAATCCAAATTAAATTTAAGTAAAAAAAAAAAATTAAATTACAACGTAATCTATTCTATGAACAGATTTATTTTTATTTATAATATTTATTTGAGAGAAATGAAAAAAAAAAAAAGGCATTTAAGTCTCTTTTAACTCTCTCAAATATAACAATATTCTATGAGTATGGTTGCGAACTATTCTTTCTTATCATTTTCTTTTATATATAAATATGTATATATATATATATATACACACACACCTGTGATTTTCTCTTGGATGTTTGACTCTGATTGTTTTTCATGGTTAGAAAAAAAAAAAAATCTAATCAGGTCTTCTCTCGATGATAAGGAGAGGGTTTGAAGGGTTTCAGACTCAAATTTTATTTTGTGTGGGTATCATCCAATTATATTATATGTTGGTTTGTTGATTTTTAATTTAATTATAAATCAATCTTTAATGATACATGTAAATTTATGCACATAAAATTATGCATAATTAAGTGTCATTAATAGATAATTAATAATTGTCACTGCAATCATTAGTGGGCTAGATCAAAAGCTAGTTATTCTTCTTTAATTTTGAATGCAAATATGTTGCTTGGTTGCATTTGATAGGTGTGACTCTGATTGGCAATTGTTCAATTGGTTTTCTTTTACTGGCCAAAAAGTTCAAAATCTTCCGTAAAGGACAGTATCTTGTGCAAGTACTTGAGGTCTATGGATAACAAATATGTCAAATAGATTGTAATTTGATTGTAGTGCTCTTTTTTGGCTTATATTTTTGATTATTTATATAATAAAACTCATCCACCTTTTTTCAAGATTTGGAGCTAAAATTATGTCTCAAGTTTCATAACCTCCAAGTTGAGATATATCAGGTTTTTAATCGTCCAGGCCAGAGTTGTCCAATTGGAGATGTTTATAACTATTATAATTTGATAAAAAAGATACAAAATATATCTTCTATAATTATTATAATAATTAATTAATTATAATTCACAATTACGTGAAATCTATCTAAATTAGATATGTTCAAGGGCTGGGCTATCCGTCCAAGCCTAAAGATCCGCCGGATATTTTTGAGGGTTTGGACAAACATATTAAGCCTGAAAAATGGGCTTGGACAAAAAAATTAAGCTCGATTAAAAAATAGGCCAGGCCTTGGGTTCAACTTTCAAAGCTCGAGCCTGGCCTGACCCGACCCATTTTACTATTACATTATATATATTTATTTTATATTTTATGTATTATGTAATTTTTGTCATATAAACAA
>JBBYHM010000027.1:9808127-9824913 GCA_038381775.1 Adansonia rubrostipa
GCCATATATGAGATTATTGGCTATTTGAGATTAATATTTGAACCAAATAAAGTAAGAGAAGATACCCTCAACTAGATGAGGATTGTCTCTTTATGCCTCAAACCCGACACACGCTATAACTAATGGACTGATACAGTTGGGGACGGGGGTGGAAAATGGAAAAAAGGGCTAAAACGGTAGAATATATGAAATATATAAAAAGATAACTCGCTCTAAAAGAAAAAAAATATATAAAGATCACAGGCACAGCCTTCAGAGAGGTGACAATGATGGAAAAGGGTTAAAGGGGCTAATTCAAGGTTTAGAACATCCCATTTGGTAGATAAAGAAGTGCAACCCAGAGGTCATCACATGACAAAAGTTCGATTTGTTAAACATAACATAGACAACCCATAACAATCAAGATTTTACTCTCAGGATTTCATTTGACCATAAGAAATCGAACACTAACAAAGATACTGAAAATGAAATTTAACTGCTCTAGCTAATGTTATGAC
Source organism: Adansonia rubrostipa (assembly GCA_038381775.1). Lineage (NCBI taxonomy): Eukaryota > Viridiplantae > Streptophyta > Magnoliopsida > Malvales > Malvaceae > Adansonia > Adansonia rubrostipa. The sequence continues at coordinate 9,808,625 of JBBYHM010000027.1, forward strand.
CAATAGGACATATGAAACAGGAAAAGACCAAAAAAGCTATGTGGATAATCAACATGAAAATATTAGGAATAATCTCTGCAACTTTCACCACAACTCACATGTTAATTGATTCAAACAAGCATGAGGAAATTGTTTAAGAAAGTGACCTCTTGGTGCGCGGTTCGCTTAAACTTCTCAGTTTGCTTGGCCAAGCGAATTTTCTTCAACACATACCTAACAGAAGAGGAAAAATAAAAGATATCATACTAATTGATAGCCTCAGGTCAATAATTGCTAAAAGACGAGGAACAGTGCCGACAGCTACAATAATGAAATTAAGGCCACATATTCAGAATATAGGCTTTGTTACATAACCAATCATAGAAATCTTGAATTTTTTGCATTCCAGAAATTCATTTGTAAGATAACAAATCAAAGATCAACCTAAAAACATTAACAATCCCATGGAAATTTACCGCTTAGAACTGCCATTTCTTTGGGGGAAATGAAGCTTTATATCATACATATCCTCAAAGATCAAACCTCAAGGCAATTGAGGGAAAATATTGCAAGAAGAAACAAAATAAGGAGAAAAGTACGTACTTGGTTTTCTCAAGTTTATGGAGAACAAGAAAAGCAGCTCCAAAAGCTCCTCTTCCAATATGTTCTATAACTTCATAGTCTTCCATCTTGGACTTGCCATCACCATTATCACTCTCCATGGTGACCTTCAAAAGAACAAAGATAAAGATTCAGTCTTTTATTCATCAACAAAAATAAAAACCCATTTCAGAAATCTCAGCCAAATCAAGTAAAATAAGCAAAGAAAAAGCCATAGTTTCAAAATTTGATGCGAAGGCAAAGAAGTAACAGAAAGAAGATTTGCAGAAAAGGCCGAAAAAAGTACCAAGAGAGAACCAGAGAAGTTAAATACAGAGCAAAATTTTTGGAAAAGTTCAAACCTTTGACATTATTGAAGCTCTCCAATACAACGTTCTGATCTTATAGGTAAGAGAAAAATACTCAAAGTTGAGTAAAGCTAAATTTGACAATGATGATACCACAGTGGAATATAAGTGATAGAGAGAGAAGTGGACGGACAAACTCCAGTAAAAGCAACATTCAACGCTTAAAAAGACAATTAAAAAAAAAAAGAAAAAGAAAAACTTAAAAAGTTGATGACTTCCTGACCAAATTAATTAGTAAATTGGGAAATAAAAGACTAAAAAGGTGGAAGGACAAAGTCAAGCATTAGCCAATACAGAAACTCAAATAATTATACCTTTAAATAAATTAAAATTAGAAATCTGATTAATTTGATCAAAAAAATTCTACCAAAAAAAAAACACAAAGAAAGAAAGAAAAAAAAAAGTGAGTGAGTGAGTGAGAATGAAAGATATAAAATTCTGGTGGAGAGGGTGAGGTGTGGGGAAAACCAAAGTAAAAGGTAGAAGCTTTGCTTGCATTTACAGGTTCATGGGAGATTACTTGCACACACACACAAAATAAACCAGGAATGAATGTTTTCCAGCATGTAGTTGTGATGTCACCATCTTAAAAAAAATTATACAACCCAATTTTTTAAAAAATAAAATAAAATAAATAAATATTATAGTTTTTTAATGTTCCAGAATGGTTCAAATCAAGGGGGGTGTTTTTGGGCTTTTGCTTTTGCACATTTGTGATGGCCATGGCAATGGACACCACTGGATTTTCGGTTTTTTTTGTTGGCTTGAACTTCTTTATAGGACTTGAAAAAGGAATTTCATAACGTGCACCATTAACATATGAAAATATGTATCTCTAATTGGATATAATTATTTCTTGTTTCTCAGTCATTTGATGCTAATATGAAAATGGTTATGGTAGAAATAAATTTGCGCATGGGTTAAGGGTTAGTTACTCATTCACTTTAGTAGGATTGATTTATTCAGATTAAATTTTAAACATAATTTTTTAAAATTTAATTATAAAATATATAATATTTATTTTTATAAATTTATAAATAATAATTTAAGTTTTTAAATTTAATTTGATTTAAGCTTAAACAAAAAAATAAAAAAATTTAAATCACGATTTAATATACAAATAACTCTAAATAATAATAAAATCATCAATCCATTAAAGCTTTCCCTTTGTTTGGGTTGGGGCCTTATATGGCAAGTTATTTTGTTGCTTAGTTTAAGAGACAGTGCAAACAAAGATTAACAAATGCATCATATTAGCTTAGCTTTTCTGTCAAACCAAAACAATAAGGTATTATGTCACTATTATATAGATTCAATTAAAAAGTTCACCTAATAAATATAATCATAAATACTGCTTCAAAGTTCAAATAGAATAATAACAAATAATAACAATAATAATAATAAACATTGAAGACATGAGCTTCCCATACATATGCATCCGAATAATATAATATCATGTTAAAATGGAAACAAGTATTATTATGCTCATTAACTAACTTAACAAAGTGAGATTAAACATTGAACTTCCCTCAAAAACCAATTAAACAACCAAATGCAATAAATTTGGAACCTAAAATTTAGCTGCATGAAAAAAATAATTTAATAGACTTTAATGTAAAGGTACCTATCAACCTAATTTGGATAACCCGATGATTCTTTTCACTATTTTAAAAAATATTAAAAATTTATTTTTTATTTTTATTTTTATATTTTTATAATTAAATATAAATAAAATATTTATTATTAAATAATAATTCATATCGAATTAAAAGTATTTATCAACTTAGTTTACACTAGCTCGATGACTCTTTTTACTATTTAAAAAATGTTAAAATTTATTTTTTAATTATATTTATATATTTTTATAATTAAATATAAATAAAAAATTTATTATTAAATAATAATTTCTCTCCAATTAAATTATTTGAAGCATTTTTTTTTTATCTTTTTTTTCCGTTCTAAGCTAAGGAACTTTACTGTTTACTCCGCAGCTGAGCTAATGTACTAACGTTAGGCATGGTTCAAGGGATTTAGTAGAGTTAAATAAGATAGTAAATCGGTGAAAATGTAACGGAAGGAATAAGTATTTACATAATTTAAATTTAATTCAACTGCTTGAATGAAATATACGGATAAATTTATCGGTTTCAAATTCGTGGTGCCCATGTTTATCTTTCCCGTTTTGAAGAATCCTCCAGTTTCCTTCTTACCAGCCTTGAACTAGATCTTTAAATGCTTTTGAAATGGCACTCTTCGTCGATTTGTTCAATTAACAACTCAAACGCAGAAGCCATCCTAAGCTTAGGTAGGTTCAAAATGAGTTCAAAGCCAATGTTTAAAAAATTAGATCAAAAATTAAATTACGGATTAAATCGATTGAATTGATTTAGCCAGCTAATTATATTAAAAAATTAAATATTAAATATATAATTTTAATAATAAATAAGTATTAAATATGATAAATATTTATAATTTTTAATGTAAGGGTTATAAGTAGAAATCCCATCGCATATAATAAATTGTATATAAAAAACTATTTTTTAAAAAATAGTTTAAAATAAGATTTTAATGAAATTTTTACCAATTTAATTGATATGCAGTAGACTGAATAGACAACTAGTTCTCAATTTGATGATGAGTTTGGTTTTCTTAATATTGATTCAAGCTAAATGATAATAATCACCCAATTTTAATGAGTTCAAGCTGCTTCGATCCTGCTAAGAAAGAAAATTCCTAACCACCAGCCTTCGTCAAATCCAACTTCAAATGAATACTTAATAATAATCATCACCCAACCAGTCATTTGCTGTTATAGGCGCATGATCATGGTGGCGGGGATAGGCAAAGGCTACACCGTAACTCACCAACTGGACTCAACAACAGGATTGTGTTTTATAGTCACACCAGGCATAATGTAAACTACATTCAAAATCTTTCGTAGAAATGTTAAAGAAACCGTACATTCAAAACCTTTCATAAAAAAGGGAATGCTAAAGAAATCAAACCTAACAACTTCCTAGTCTCAGTTCAACTGTTTAACCAATCAATTCAATAGTTTTTCCTTTTCGAAGAATTCAAATATTAAGCTTAACATTAAATGATATTAAATATGATTAATAATTAATAAAAATATATATTTGATTTAATAATATAATTTTTAATTTAAAACAAAAAAAATTAAAAATATAAATCTCATTATTTACAAATAAAATTTTAAAAAAATTAAAAAAAAAATATGTAAAACCTATTTTTTACTAATTGAACTTATTTTTTACCAATTCAATTATTGACCAGCTCTAATATATGCATTATATAGAACCCCTGATCCATTTTCGATTCAACCGGCTGATCTGATTTTTTAATCATGGCAAAAAACTATATAACCCAACACAAACGCAAATGCCTGTGTAACCAGAACAAGAAGGCAATATTCAATCTTTCTCCGAGCAGATAGGCATTTTGTATTCCAGATAATTAAGACAAGTTGCATTTTCCGTAATTCTAACCAAAATCCAACTGTTTTACAGAAACAATCCTAGCACAAAATCTAGGTAAGGATCTAATGTCGCTTGTGCTTCGATTTTTTGTCTGGAGACCTTTCGGCTTTTAACTCCCCTCTGTGCAGCTTCGAATTCTTCTTTGGTGGGTTCGGAATTTACATTACCCCCATATTTGGATACCAGTGATGAAAACATGGAATCGAACCGCTGTTTCCTCTCACTTCTGCACTGAGATATAATCGCAAATAGATCCGATTCTGACAGTTTAGTTGACCTGTTAAATGCCAAAGAAAAAAAAAAAGCCAAGTACCTTTACATCATAATCAGCTAAGGTAAATATATACAAATGTAAGGAAAAGACCCAGTACAAGACTCACTTCCTCTTCCTTCTCAAGGGACTGGTAGGTGGCTTCATTTCAGATACTTTCTTGGCCCATTTCTTGTAGACTTTGGTTTCTTTCAATTCTCCTAAATGGCAAAAAAAGAAAAAAGAAAAAAGGAAATGAAAAATAAAAATAGTATCATGGAAAAATCAAACATCAACTAAAAGATGTAAGAATTTAATACATCTCAGAATTATGAACACCCTAATTTTGGTAACTTCGGTCGGTAGAATGGAATGATCAATCTAGCTCATCCATTCTTAAACTGCAAAATAGCGATGAAGTGGAACAATGCTTTGATTAGAAGGGGGAAAAAAAACACTTGCCGAGCAGCACCAGAACACAGAAAGAAATCAGTAGAAAGGTTTAACCATAGAGGATCCAGAATTTACCAAAATTGGGTCTAGGTCATCCATTATTAAATTGGAAACGAGGTAAGAACGGATGCAAGACTTTAATAGCACTTTTAAAATAGAAAATTGCTAAGCCAGCTTGTTTAAATAAGAAAGCCTCACCAGCAGCTATTGCCTCATCAAGCAAATCCTTAAAACGGTGTGAATCAAGCTTAGGATCTGAATTGAACAGAATAGCCTGTCGAGGGGGAAAAAATCAGAATTAATCAGGAAAACCTAAAGGAAAAAAACATACACACACAAATACAGCCTCTCTTACTTATTCATATTGCCCTTGCACTCCTTATACAGATCAATTAAATCTTTCCTCTCTGAGTTAGATCCCCTATAGTTAGCTTCAAACTCTTCAATATCAGCCTTGGTGACCTGAAATTGATTAAACCATTGTGAATGAGATGGAATTAAAAGCCAAAGTTCCGATAACATAAAGGGAAGAAGAGTCTACAAATGTCACAACCTTTTTGTACATGGCCCTGAAAAAGATTTTCAAATTCTCAAGAACATCCCCGGCAAGGTCCTGATCAACAAAATAAGTAGAAACTATTTAGAAAATGCTCACTTAACAAGGGAATAAATTGGACAAGGCAGACCAATTCGATTGAATTGCTTGTATAACAACAGTAAGTCTTAAGAGATGCATTTTTCACATCAAAAAGTGAGGAAAAAACAGAATATTTCCACATCCTAGGCGCTTTGAGTAGCCCTGAACTACATTTACTCACAGCATCATCAATGCAACCAGTTTGGTCATAGACTGCCTGTTTTTCCTCGTCACCAAGAATGGATATCACCTTTTGCAGTTGCTGAAATTTTTCCTTAGCTTCCTGTATAATCAATACAATATGTTACAAATAGATGAAAGAAACCAAATTTTACCCTATTATTCTTCCATTAATAATCCCACAAACAAACAGAAAACGAAACCTAACTTCGATACACAAATCAACTTCAGCTTTTACCTCATCACCAGGATTTTTATCAGGATGTAGTCTCAGAGCCAACTTATAATATGCTTTCTTAATCTCCTGCTGAGATGCCGTCCTTTCAACACCGAGAACCTACAAGCGAGCAGTTGGTATTAGGCATCTTTGCTCAAATTCCCAGTGGAAATGTCAATGGATAAAACCCAACATGACCAAGGTCGATTCTTCTAAAGAAATTGTTGCAAGCATGTTTTAGCCTTCATTTTAAATGTTATTAATGGAAAGGAATTAATCGTTTTTGGCATCTTATATTCCTAGTTGGCTAGAATATGCAGACTACATGTTTTAACCTTTATTTATAAGTTATTAATGGCTAGACTCTGCATTTAGTTAACAATGCAAGATGCGTTACTAGATTATACAATTAACAGAATTAAAACCTTCCTAGGCCAAGAATGCAAAACATAAATTATTTTCTAACTTCCAATCTAAAGCCAACAAATTATTACTCTAGAAAAGAACAAAAGAAAAAAAAAAAAAGAAACACTAACTTCTTCACAGGCTAAAACAACACATAAACCCCAAGTTCCAAATCCAAATAATAAAAAATCAAATAAAAAATTTTTAGAAATACCTCATATAAACTCTTTTCAATTAAAGAAGAGTGATTTTCCACTTCTTGTTCTTCCTCTTCCTCATCGCATGAAGCCCTAGATTTCTTTCTCTTTCCCATTTTAGTCCAAAGTAACAAATTTTTTCAGAGTTTTTTATTTTTTTTTCTTTTTTGGTTTTCTTATGGAAGAGAACAGTAGCAATTTTAGGTTTGGGGGAGATTTTGGGTTTCTCTTATTTATAGTGTAGGTTTTTAGGCTTTGATTCCTTCCCGCCATTTCGGTCTTTGCTTTGCCTCCATTTTTCTCGCCGGTTGAGGATTTGCGGTGGACTGAGCCACGATGAAGGTTGATATGAACACTGTAACATGTTTTATTCATGGTTGATTGAATTGATATCACAAATTATTAGTTTAATTAAAAAATTAAATTTATATATCATTAAAATGTGTAATTATGATTTTGAGATACTAATTTAATTTAATAAATTATATAAAAATTTAATTAAATTTATAATGAAAAAGAATTAAGCGACATTTATGTTTTTATTTAAAAAATAACTGCAAATTAAAATTTTTCCTAATTTATTTTAATACATTTAATTTAAAATTAACTACCTACACTTGATTTTTTTTAACTTATAATTTTTTAAAAAATATTTTTTCACATGTTAAGTATGTGTGATAAATTTTAATCTATTTATATTTATACTATAATAAAGTTTTTAATTGAGTTTGATATCACTGAATCAAGTTATATTAATTTAGTAGAAAATTATAAATAAAAAAACTCAAAATTATAAATAAATGTACTATACTAATAGGTTTGTATAAGTAATTTAATTTTTTTAGAAAAGAAAATAAATCACTTACTATTTTTTCTTCATTTAAAACCCATAAAATTTCTTTTTTACTTAATATTTTTATATTTTTTATTTTTCTCTCACCAATTATTATTCGAGTAACTTCTTATCTTAAAAACTAATCACTTTTTTCTTAATATCTCTTAAAATTTACTCATTTTTTTATATTAAAATGCTAATTTTAAATTTTAATTTCCTGTACTGTGAGTGTGACAAATTCTAATTATATAGAAAAGTGTTTGACTGATTTGGCCTTGTGAATAATGTTACACCAACTTATTTGGAAAATAATTCAACAGCCAAAATAAAATTAAAGCAATAAAATTAACATGTTTTGATCTCTTAATTTATATTTATACACATACATCCATACTATTTATAAAAATACTAACTGAATTTAATTTCACAAATTAAATGTTATCAACTCAATTAACGAAACTACGAAAAACCAATAAAGCTATAAAATGACATAGGGATAATTATATCTTTAAAATATTTTATGTTTTTTAACAAAAAAATTACTTATTTATTTTAAAAAAATCAATCCACTTTCTTAAAAAAAAAATTACTCATTTAAAATAATTTATCTAATTCTTAAATTAACTACTTATTATTATTCTTCTAATCTTAACATCTAATCTTCTATCCACTTTTATTAAAAAACTATCAATTCCTAAAACTATCCATTTATTAAAAATAACAAAAACCACAAGGGATCAATCATATTTGAATCTATATCAATCTATACCTTCTGCATAAAGGGAATCCCTAAGGGATTCTTACTTGCCACATGGCAGCTTCTTTAGCCTCCATGTGGCAAGTTTTATTTTATTTTTATATTTTTTTTTTATTATTATTTTAAATGAATTAGTTCATATGAAAATTTATGAATCAATTTAATATTAATATCCAATTAGTTCGAGAGAAAATAAAAAACTATTTATTAATTATTTTTAGTTTTTTATTATTTTTAAATTGTGTATTTATAAAGTAACTCTTTGGTTGATTAAGAATCTATTTTTGAACCATTCAAAAAAATTAAAAATAAATTTATTTTAATAATTATTTTTATTATTTTATAATTAAGTTTTTAATTTTTATTTTATTTTGAACGATGTATTTAAAAAAGTTGTTTTGTGCATGATCCGCAAGTTGATTTAAGATATATACTTCACAAGCACGAAAAAAGTCTAAATAATTATTTTATTTATTGATATTTTTATTTAATTTTTAAATGATACATTTAAAAGTGTTGATCCATGTTCAACTCATGAGTCAGGTTATACTTTGCTCTTATAGGAAAAAGTTAAAAAATTAATTTTATTAATTACTTTTATTTTTTAATAATTTATTTAAAAAAGTTAATGCGCATATTGACTCAGTAAAATACACCCACTTAAAAAAATTATTTTTATTAATTATTTTTATTTAAATTTTAAATGACTTATCCAAAGAGATCGTTACACATTAATTCTTAGGTCCATATAAGATTATTTATACACCACTTGCAAAAAATATATAAAAATAAATTTATTTAATTTAATTTTTAAATAATATATTTAAAATACTTATTTCGCATATTAACTCATGGAGCCATCTAAAAATTGTACTTGATTTTAAATTTTAAATTTATTAAATTTTTATTAATAACTAACTAAACTTTATAAATTAATTTAAAAAAAAAAAAGAAATCCACTTTGCTAAGGAAGTAATTTCCAGTTATTAATGTCCAACTAATTTAAGGCTGCACACCCACTCATTTCATAAATTCACACAAAATCCAAAATAAATCATAGCAGAATATATAACATAAAAAGAAAAATATCTCATTTAATATAAATATTAAAAGTTTGCAATTTATTAATACCTTTCATTAAAAAAGTACCTAACTAGTTAGCAATAATTTTATGGTTATGTAACTTTTTTGTTTCATTTTTTTTTTTTCAAAAATTTAAACTTTTGTGTCACTCTCGTGACGAATGTTAGCGTCATTAATATATTAAAATTTATATAAATATAAAATTTTTTAAATACGATTATGATATAATAAACTATATAAATATAATATAAACTATCAAATCTAAGAAAAACAAATAATAAAAATTTGAATTTTATATATGCTAAAACTCACCTTTTAAATAATTATATTAACCAATTAAATTAAACTATAAATTCTCGTTCACAACGTCGGAAATATATTCACAAACTCGTGTGTTGAACCTTTCCACTCCGATGATAAATAAAATAAAAATCCACTTTGATAGGTAAAATATATTTTTTTAAGAGGAAAAAAACACAACAAAATAATAAATTAATAATAATAATAATAAGAATGAAGCGAGTTCTTCTCACTGCACATTGAAGCCATTAGGCGATGTTCGAAGAACTTTGAATCATCAAAACCTTTTTCCCCCACACTGTTTTCACCTTCACATTCACTTTTCCTTGGCTACAAAAACATGATAAAGATACATACACAAAGAACTAAAATTGAACTACTCAAGCAGACCATACCTCGCGAAGGAGTTCATATCTTGCATTTACACCACCATGAACTTCCTGCTCAAGTTTTCCATTTGCTTTTCCATTGGCAACAATTGTTGGAGATGATGGCAGTTTATCGATTATCGATGCAAGTGGCAAATTCAATTCCTCCAGTTCGTCATCACTGGTATATCCTTTCCTCTGTATTGCTGATGCGTTCCTAGACAGCTGCAACTTCCTTCCTGCCTCCATGACTTTTTCCGAGACATCTGCCGAGGATGGAGGAGCGTAGACAATGGGTGCAGCTGTATATGGGAAGCTTCTAGCTGATTCCCCTGATATTCTCCGCTCAACGATGGTCTAACAAATGAATGAACCATAGATCAAAAACTAGGCAAGTTTTCTCCTTTTTTATCAGTTAAAGGCAAAGACTAAGTCCTGGCAAAATATGAAACATAAATAGCATATGCCAGGCCAAGATCGAAAATTCCATCACATGGCATTCAATTATTATAAAATAACTTAAACACGATTATAACAAGAAAAATACATAAACACGATTATGACAAGAAAGAACACAAAAACACGACACGAATATAAAAACTGCTGGGTCTAACCATCCCCGATCTATAAAGCTTTAACAGTCATCGGTTTTATGGACCTATTAGCAAGGTAACCCCAAAGCTAGAAACAAGTGGGAAGCAAGTTGTGAGATGGTTCCCAGCAAATGGCATACCTAGAAGAGGTTCTATAATACTTCCTAAAACATCCAACAAACAAAATGTGTAGAACAAGCGAACCTGAACCGGTCATACCTCAATATTCAAGGCTTCCAAGACAGCTCCTGGAACAGGATCAGGACAAAATTCATCAGGAGTGAAGTTACAGAGAATGCGTTTAACCAATGGAAGACCTATTGATGGGCACACCTGACGCCATGAAAATAAAATATTCAAAGAAGTTGGAGAGGAACCAACAATAGCGAAGAGACGAAAATAGTAATCAACCAATACGTTCAAAATATGCATGGCTTTAATTAGAAATCAACCTCATTTCTGATTGAACAGTCCATTAGCATGTCCTTTGGAAGCATTAGAAGATCACTAAGGGCATTAAGAAAAAGGAAGGATTTAGGTTCTCCATCTCCATTTTGTCTGAAACCATCTTGACTGTTATGCTCGTCTTTGTTTAATGCATCATCACTACTAATGCCGAACATATCAATCAGACATCTACACCAATTACCAACCTGCAAAATAAGCATTCCTCCTTAAGAACTTGCATATAGTTTTTCCATATAAAAGCTACTCTGAAACATGAAACGTTAATTCCAATAGCTAGTATTGCTTCACAACAAATTTACATAGCATCATCATATGTAAGCATAAATTCAGGATCTTAGATCTTTACATTGGCAACATATTTCTCGGTATATATAAAAACACGTTTATATCTTTTCTCAGCTACCTCGACCTTTCAATCGGTAATGCATTTGCGATGTCATGACTTATCCAAGATTAAACTAGCTAAACATTTACCCAAAAAATTAACAATTTCTACACCATATGTTTTCAGACAATGAAGCATATTGTATCACAACAACTGCTATTCGTTATGGATAGCAGTATCTCAGAGGACCATCACCAACAGGATGATGTAAATTTCTCAGGGGCATTGTTCTGATGAAACATGAGAACCACAGAATCAAGTTAAAGCAACGAGCACAGGCATTCGAGATTCACAACAATAATAACAACTTGTGACATAAAAATTTCAGTTAAAGGACCCCCAAGTGGATATAACACGAAAAATCAAGAAAAAAAAAAAGTTTACAGGAATGAAACATACAGAATTTTTTAGCTGTGCACCAGATCCAAAGCTAAGATCTCCACCAGGAATTGGCAGAACCTTTGAATCTACAATAGGATCAGATACAGGATCTGTTGGGATCTCATGGGCAGACTCCCGCAGAATAGCATTGAACATCGCAACATCTAGCCTCGCAACACACTGTCCCATAACCTAGAGAAGAAAATAAAACTATGATACATCGTGCTACAGCTTAAACTTTAAAGATAGGGTGAAGATATACAAGTAATTACCATTCTTGCAATAACTGGCAAGCAACCGCACTCGTGACCTCCAGCTCTAACAGGACAAAGTCGTTGAAAAGCATCTTGGAAAGCATTTTTCCATAGGTTGATAGAAAAACTTCCTGGCTGTTGGTCACCCAAGGCTGAGCATGACAACTTTCCAATTATTTCCCTGGTAGGTGAACCCTCCAGAGGAGCTTGCATATACGGAGTAAGAGCCTGAAATGAGGAACACAAATGATATTCCTTCTCTCTTATTTGTAACTCAGAAACCACAAAACCGAAATTCATTAATTCAGTCACCATCGCGTTTTAAATAAGATTTTGCCCTTGTTAATAAAAATTTGACAAGTTCAATCATTAACCTGCCACCATACTGACTCGACTATTCGGGAGAATATCCAAGATTCCACTCTTTCTAGTGCAGATGTGAAAGTTCCTGTCTCTTGCCAACCATCCACTAGCTGCACAAAACCATTTACTTGTTTACTACCAGCACCAGCTTTCCATTTTAGAGTCGTAGACTTTACTTCACTCCTTTCGTTACTGCTATTTAACTCTGGAAGCCGTGTAAGCGGACTCGAGTTGCATGAATTGCCAAATGCTTGAGAAATGATCTCTCTCAGCACTATGGTGTTTGATAACCAGAAGGTTAACCTTAAAAATACAAAAGCGGAACATTATTCAGGCTGTCAACAGTAAATGGCAACATTCTGACGCACTCTGAAAAATAATTCAGATAACAATTTACATACCTTGAAACATCATTACCACAAGATTTTGCGATCAAAATGAGCCCAGACACTGTGTTCTTAGCAATTGTAGCTCGCTTGTTTTGAACCCAATGCTTGCAAGCATGTGTATAGAGTCTAGAAAGGCGTCGAGCAGGAGCATGCACTTTATGTGCTGAGCTACCATGCTCGGCAACAACAGAGTAAAGAGAAATTTCCAGGGCAGCTACTTCCCTCAGCTCTGCTTCAAGTTTCTCAATTCTCGTCTCCATCTCTTGTATGTTTTCTTTTAATGCTGCCTCATCTTCATCTTGAAATTCGTCTTCAGCATCAACATGCTCATTGTCACTTCCGAAACTTTGGTTGCCATATGATGTCTCATCCAAAGCATCAACTTCTTTTACCTCTTCAGCATTCTTGGCATTAGATGCTTCTGAAGAATCAGAAGGTTTAGGAGAAACTTTCAAGGTTTTGGAATCCCTTTCCAAAAAACTATTGGTAGCATCCTTCGGAGGCCTTCCATTAGATTTTGCAGATTCCTTAGGAGTATTGTTCAATGCCATTGAGTGTAATTTACTACTTTCAGGCTCAGATCGCATTCCAGAACCATGGGAAGAGCTATGAGACAGGTTTGATTCTTCTGTCTCATCCTCAGATGCCAAGGAATCTCCCTGAGATGACGCGGAATCGTTTATTGCCTCGGAATTTGATTCTTCTTCTTTCCCCTGACTTGTTTCTCCCTCCATGTCACTGGAGCGATCATCTAAAATTTCATCATCTTTTACTTTATTGGGCATTGCATTAACTTTTGGAGCTTGAGATGTTTCTTCTGACCTGTTAACATCATCCGCATAATGTATAACCAATTTTTCATAAACTTCAGTGGGCTTGGTGCCCGCATTTGAATCACTTACTAAAGAACTAGTGTCTGATCTAGCTTTTAAAGCTTTGGATTCAGTTTCTTTCCCCTTCAAAGTTTTGCCACCATTCTCTTGATCTGGTTTACCGCTTCTCCTATCAGTTCTTCCAGGGCGCATTGATCGGACATCAGCAGAATTTCTCCTCTTGCCAATGTCTTTCATACTCGGAGTCAATTCAATTTTTAAGTACAATTACGGAATAAGCCGCGAAAAGGGCGAGAATAGCAACTGATATTCCTACCAAAAGTTTAATGTCAAACACTGGATGCAAAATGGCATGTAGTTGCACCTACTTATCATGAAGTGACATACTCCTCACTTGATGGCAAAACAATCTTCTTCCGGCCCTCTCAGTTGATTGCCTCTGCAAAAGAGGGAAGTAAGGATCATCACTATAGACAAATCCATCGCTTAATTTTAGCTTAAAATCAGCAGCGCTCGAACAGATACATGCTTTGTTTATTCATGGTAGTGGACAACAAGAAATGGCACATTGGTCTAAGAATCAACATGCAGCATGCTCATTCAAAAATATGAGGGCCTGCAGCATGGGCCAAATTAATAGAATTATTGGTTCTGTAAAGCATCAGAAAAGAAACCAAATAACAAAGGGATGAAGCATGCAATTCGTTCATAAATATGATGGCCTACAGCATGGACCAAATTAAATAAAATTATAGGTTTTGTAAAGTTCAAAATTACATGGTGAGATTCAAATGGCATGAGGATTTGAAAGAGCATTCAGACCTTAATCGAGGACGCTATTACGAGCTTCTTGTCAAGCACGAAATATCAGCAGCACAAATGAGAGCAGTAAAGAAACTTTTATATCACTGGACCAAAACCATCTTCTTAAAATCATAACCAAGTCTAAATTATAGTTGCAGGGTACAACCAGTGAAATTTTAGGCAGGAGATTTTACGACTAAACCTAAAGGGAAACTAGCAGTAAGAAAAATAAGGGAAAATTTGTTTAAATCTCCTTTTTGAAACGTTTTTTTCCCAACAAACATCATTGATAAAAACTTAAAGCTAGAAAATTAGATGTTAAATTCACCAATGCATAACAGTGCATAAAGTTAAGTGTCAACACAGTTCTAAAAGAGAAATATCTCTTGTTCTGTGGCACTCAAAACTGCCTATGTCAAGAACAAATGAAGCATTTTAAGATCAAAGAAGAAAACTAATACCCAGAGATCCATTTCCAGCAGTAAAATAAAGTTGAAAACGTTTCATCATCAAAATCACGATTAGAAATTATCCAAAAGAAATTCAGAAAGGTCTAATTAAGTACTTTTCAAAAGAAATTTCCTTGGTGTATGGCATTATAAAGTAGTAAAAAGATAGCCAACAAAAAGAATCACAAAAAGCAAGTTTTGCACATAACACTGGAACCGTAACCAAATAAAGAAAAAAATATATGTATACCCAACAAAGCAGACAAACAAACTAAGCAGTGAGCTAACGCAGCTGACCAACTAAGTTAACTTTACTCTTTAATCGCAATCTCTCTATTCTGACCCACTGCGGAGGTTTTCAAGTTTTCACAATTGAAATGGACATTGCTATTTTTTTTTTTTTTTTCATTTGTCTATTGCAAAAATTGTCAATCTTGTTGAGTGAAAAACGAAATAGTTTTCTACTAACACTTGTAGATCTTAATCGACAACGAATACAGAACCCAAACCATACGAATTACGATTGTTGATCAAAATTTAGCACCTCATAATTTCAAAAGATTCAAACATCTAAAAGTCGACAAAAAAAACCAGAAATTGGAACCGAAACAGAGCAAACCAAAAAAAAGAATACAACAGATTAGAAAGAGAAACCTTTTTTCTTTTTTTCTTTTTGGTTGTTGTTGGGCAATGAAAATCAGAGAGAGAAAGAACAGATCGAAATATTCAGACTATTTCTGGCAGATAGAAAACAGAGAAAATGTAGTTTTCGAGTTCTTCGTGTTGTCAAATGTTCTCAGCCATGTATAGGAAAACAAAAGATGTTCTCAGCTAAGAACAAAGAAGAAGTAATAACTAGTAACAAACTGACAAAAGAAAAAGGAACAAAACGACAATAAAAATGCTGTAATGCAAAGAAAATGCAATGAGAAAGAGTGTTGAAAACGAAGGAAAAAGAACAGTTGAAAAAAAATAAAATAAAGCAAAACAGCTGTTTTCTCGTATTGAACTTACTAACCGAAGCTCTGGGTTGGGCAGTTCGAAGACCGAGTAAAAAGTAAGTTCCACCTGAATTCAGACGACCAACGAATCCTTTGGGGATTTTAACCTTCGCTGAGATAGTTTTTTTTGTCCTTCGAGTTTCGTGCACTGAAATGAAATGAAATGAAGGTTTTTTTTTTTTTTTTTTTTTTTTTTTTTCTACTCTCTGGCGGTTCGGACTGAGTAGAGTAGGAGTGCGGGAA
>JBBYHM010000027.1:9918876-9929764 GCA_038381775.1 Adansonia rubrostipa
CAAAATTTGTAAGATCTAGTTTCATGCTATTGTAAGTTATTATGTTCACCATATTTCCTTTATCAAAATCATCCAACTTTGTGCAAATATTATTTTCAAGAAAATTGTTCATGAATCTCAAGCATGTACCTGAGGTTTCACGATGTATAAATTCAAATTGATTTCAATTTTTTTTTCCCTACAGATATTGGCAGACATGTACAACATGGATTTTTCATCACAGCAGCATCAATTAAGTAATAGTAATCTTATTCAGTTCCTGTTTAGCTTTTCCTGCGTATCCTATACAGTTGTCTAGCTTAAACATTGTATTAGAAAGGATCGAGTTACCACTGAAGTGGCTGGTTGGTTTGGACAGGTCAAGTTAGTTCAGGTTTCTCATTTCTGGTTGGCTCTCAGCCGGCCACTTGCGGAAAAAACCAAATACAAGTTTTAAGATATTGAAACAGAATTCAATAATTCATGATCAAGTTAACAATTCGGGTCTAATATCAAAACCGTAAACCAATTTTATAAAAAAAAATATACATATATTGATAATAATTTTGAAAATCGATTTTAGTCACAGAACTTAATCAAAGTGTGTTTGACTTAAATTTAATTATCATGAAGGAAACTATATTAAGAATCATACCTAAATTAGATCGAATTATTCATAAAATCTGAACAAAATTGAATGTCTACATTAATCATCACTAATCATAAGTTTTAAACCAACTTGTTCTGTGAAACTTCCCATTTTTTGATGAAAAAGAGAAAGAAGACTTTAACTTAATAATGCTGATACCCAGCCTAAATAATAATAACAGTGAAGCCCAAATTTTTAAAGATCTTTTGATTAAAGTCCAACAGTCCTAAAGATTTTTCAATTTTATAATATTAGGGCTTAAAAGAAAAAAAAACTTTCCATTTTCTTTCAAACAGTCCCAAAGAATTCGGGGAGAAAAGAAGAAAATAGAGATTGAGATTTTAAGGTTGGACCTAAAATAGAAGGTTTCATTCAATTTTACGTTTTAAATAGTTTTGTTTACAATACACATACTAATGTATTATTAATCTTTAAATTTTAAATTGCTCTATCGTCATTTCGGTGACTCTATGATAGCATTAAAAAATAACATAAACATATGACATTAAAAAATACTACGAACGTAACAAAAATATGATAAGAAAAAAAATTATAAATATAACATGTATATAAAAAGTAACATAACTAAAAATATAAAAATAATATGAATATAACATGAAAAAAAAATAATAAGAATATGATATAAAAAATAATTGAATACATTTATCGTATTGTGTCATGTTGACACAAAAAAACCACAAACATGACAAAAAAATAATACGATATAATATGAGAAAATAACATAAACACAGTAAAAAAAATAATACAAATATGATATGAAAATAATTGAAAACATTTACGGTGTTGTGTTCATGTTATTTTATGGCATTGCATTCGTATTATTTTTTTTGTTTCATACTTGTGTTGTTTTTTCGTGTCATGTTCATAATATTTTTCTAAATTGCATTCATATTATTTTCTAGTATCATGTATTCGTGTTATTTTGATAATTGAATTCATTTACCGAATAATTTTTTTAATTTTTAAATTAATATTATATTGATACATTAAAAAAATTTTAATATTTATCTAATAATTTTAAATTTTAATTTTTAATAATTGAATACTTTTACCGAATAAAAAAATTAAAAAATAGCTCTGGGAAAGAAGCCCACCAGCCATAAATTTCAAAAAAAAAAATGTCAGGAAGTTTGAAAAATATGGTTGTGCTTTTAGCTTAAAAGTGCCATTTTCTTTTG
Organism: Adansonia rubrostipa; assembly: GCA_038381775.1. Lineage (NCBI taxonomy): Eukaryota > Viridiplantae > Streptophyta > Magnoliopsida > Malvales > Malvaceae > Adansonia > Adansonia rubrostipa. The sequence goes on from JBBYHM010000027.1 coordinate 9,920,704, forward strand.
ACTTTCTAAGCTGAAAATGTCAACCACTTTGACGTTATTTTAATAATTAATTCAATAAACAAAGGTAGTTTGATCAAATCTGTTGGGAGCGTGGTGGCTAAAATGTTCAAGTCCAGTAAATTTTCTAATAACGGAAAGTTCAATACAAGCAAAACTGATGTCCAGACCGAACTCACAAGACATACAAATGATAAACAAATCCAGAACATAACAGAAATTACAACAGTAACTTCTATCTTCAAATTCGTAAGGTACTGGCTTTGGTAGAAGAAAAAGAGGTTGTTGGGGGTGGAGGGGATGATTGATCTCCGATCCTAACTCTAACTCTGCACACCTCTTGTGAAGATAAAACTTAAAACCAGCTGCAAGGTAAAGGTGGTAATTAGACAGATTCGAGCGGATTTGAATTGAATAATTTTAAATTTAGATTTTTTTAAATTTCAGGTAATTCAAGTTTAGACTTATTCAGGTTTAAGTTTATTCATATTAGGGTCAAGTTCGAGTTGAGGTATATTTTATATTATTTTTTATTCTATTTTAGATGTAATTATTTTTACCTAATTTTAAATTCTAAGCCCAGGCTTGAATTTAGCCCGGTCTATCCTGAAAAAATATTAGTTCGATTCTATGGACCTAGCTGTGACCCGAAAAAATTTTGAACTCCAAATTCAAGGCCAAATTTTACCTGGCCTGACTATTTAAACACAAATTACTGTTTATAATATTAAAATTTTATTTTTATACTAATATGTGTATATTTTATAGTTAAATTTAAATAAAAATGTGTTATTTTTTAAAAAAAAATACTACTTTACGTCGAGCCTACGTGAAACTTAAAATCTAAGACCTAGGCATAATCGTGCCTGGCTTATTGGGCCAGGCAGGTTGTTCGGCCCATGGGAGTTCTAATTTCTAGTCTAACATGTGATTTTTTTTATTTTTGATGTGATATTATTTATTATGACTTTCATATTTTTTTAATTTACTTTATTATTCTGTTATACTATTATTATATTCTAATTATCATTTCTTGAAAAAATAATAGTAATAATAATATTCAAATAAATATTTAAAAGCTTACTACTAACAGACATAAATTCTCAATATTTAATGAGTTTAACTAATTAAATTAAAAAATATATAATAAATGGATGATATACTTTATTGATAATATTTTCAAAACTTATGACATGATTTATTTTTTGATAAATTATTATTTTATCATGTATAGACCTGCTCAAAAGTTGAGCTACCCATGCAGCTCAATTTGGGCGAGGCGTAGATTCTCATATTTTTGTTTCAGATAAGCCTTATCTAGCTCAAGATAATGATTTTAAATTAAAATAACATATATTTTATTTAAATTAATTATAAAATATACAATACTAATAAAAAAATATTTTTAATGTGATAAACAATAATCCTGACTTAAATGAGCGGGTATGTGCATATTTTATAAGGGCTTGGGCTTAAGATTTTAAAAATTTGAGCCATAGACTGTCTTGACTCATGAGCAAATTTAATTATATATAAAATACAAATTAAGTTTTTAATATTTAATTAAATTATTAAAAAAAAACTGAAATAAAATTGATAATTAACATTTTTGCTTTATAAAAAATTATTTAATTATAATTTTATTATATTTATTTTTAGTATTAAATTCGAGTTTGGGTTCGGGTTAGGCTCAAGTCAGGTTAGGGTCCTTTTGGGTTCAGATTCCTTCGGATTTCAGTTCTTTCGGGTTTGGATTATTTTATGTTCAGATTTTCTTGAACTCGGGCCATTAACTTTTTTATCAAATTAAGTTCAGTTCTAATTCAAGCTCGATTTTTTTCAAGTGAGTTTTTAGATTTGAGTTATTTTTGGCACCTATACGGAGCGATAGTTGGGCCCCTCTAGTGGTTCCTCACACCCAAAGCAACTATAGCTTCTTTTTCTTCACTTACAGGAGGCCTATCTTGGATGAAAACCAGGGGGTGTTCATGGCTGAAATGTTGAACAAGTTCCATCTCTCAATCTCAATATTCAAGATCTACTTGCCTTGTGGCTAATGATATTCTCGAATAAGATCAATCCTCGAAACTAAAATATTTTTAAAGAAAGATTGCTTCACTTGTTCATAGTGAGCCGAAGCCTCCTCCTCCTAATTCATAACGTTAGTGGTTTCTACATTTTAATATAGGAATGAGTTATTCATTCGTCAATGATCTGGCTGTGTCTGTGTATTCATATATTTTTTTTTTTTGTTTGAAGAATCAAAATACTAAAGAAATAACTAGAAGAAGGCAGATTGGAAGGGAGGCAAAATCTGAGATTAGTAATGGACAATAAAGAAAAAAAAATTGAAAGATATATCACCCACAATGATAAATCTCATCAATATATATTAGCAGCCAATTTTAGCGGACTTTGAGGTGAATGATGACAAAGGCAATGGGATAGGATGTAGGTTGAATTTTTTTGTTTTAATAAGTTATCTGATTTCAGTCGGGCAACCTTTTCAGTCTTGTCTGCGGGGTCCAAATTATATGTTTAATCCCTCAATTTGTATTAGTTTTGTTCGTCGGTAAAAGTTATTGAAAAGTATTACAATGAAGCATCAGTAATTGATCAAAGGTCTGGAATACCATTTTTTCTATCAAACTAATCAACATTTTTACGTAAAAAAAAAAAAAAAACTTTTATTTAAGGATTTATATTTTATATATTGATTGTGTATGAATTTATAATTTGTATAGTAAATGATATCATTTTATTAATAATAAAATATCTGTATTTATTTTTAAAAAATTTAAAAATGTGACATCATTTTACTATTAGTATGTTGATGCAAAGGATTGCCGTCAAAGGATTGCCGAACTGCGCCCGCTACGAGGTATTGTTTGTTTCGAAAAAGTGCATAAATTGTCCTCACGATTTTTTATTTTGAGAAAAAAACGCTTTAATAGGAAAAGAATGGTCCTTATTTTATAAGCCACAATCAATATATTTGGCTATCGATGTGAGATTATTGTATTTTCCCAGCACTAGCCCCCTAGCAACTATGTGGACTGTGCTAGTTAAGTAGGCATGTTTACGTGGTAACTTTATGTTATTCGTTTGTATACCAAGTTTCATATAGGTCAAATGGGCATGTTTATATGTCTAGTTTCATGTAGGTCGAGTAACCTGTAGTCACTTGTTTATACACTTGAATAAGATTTTAATTATGAGCTTATGGCTTGTCAGTTCTCACAGACGACGTCATTGTTGATGCTACAATGAAGATGCTATGAGTGATCCTGCAAAATATTAAAGATGATAGAGGCTCGAAGTTAGACTTAAGGGACACTCCGATGCTTAAGTCAGTACAAGGGTTGTGAATGAAGAATAAACAAAAAAATTCTAATAGCTCATACTTCAAAAGTGTTTATTATTACCTTTAAATATAAGTATTGATAGAAATTCCACGTAAACTGAAACTCTGGGCAAGTACAGAATAGATGGTAATCAAATTCATTTGATGGTATAGATATTAAAATTATCTAACCATCTTCCAATGATTATCCTCTCAAGGAGATTATATTTATTAACTAGACGATAAAAGGATATAAGACAGTATATCAAATATATTATTTAATGATGCTAGTTGTTAGTTATAACTTTTCAATAAAAAAAAAGTTTGCAAACCACCAAGGTCATTTATTAAAAATAAGAAGTCTAATCTAACATGTTATATATTATACAGTGTAAAGATAATAAAATATAATTAAAATATAATAAAATTTTAATAAAATATGAAAAATGGCATACAAAACATAAATATTCGAATATGTCTCAATTTATATAATCCGAATTAAACATCAATTCAATTACTAAAATGATAAAAAAAATAATAAAAACAAATCATATTTATTTATGAGATCATATCAATAATGCAATTTTTAAAAAACATCATATTTCTCTATTTAATCCATTTTTTCAATTTCTAAATGCTGTAACTTACAAAAACTGGAACTTGAATATTTAAAAAAAAAAATTTCATTACATTTTATTTTTCTATTTAGACTAATTTTTATATATTATTTAATTATTTATTACTTCACTCATGTAATGGGTATATGTAAAAAGAACACATAATAATTTAAATCCAATTACGATAAAAGTAATGCAAATATAATACAAAATAAAGCTGTTGTCAAACGATGATAGCAGAAAAAGCGAATAGTATGGCTTTTCAGATACCAAAAAATGGATTGATATATTTTTCTCCCCTAAGCTAAGTCATTTCTTGTCTTCTTTTCTTTCCTTTTTGTCACGGGTGAGCAAAAGTTAGAATAAATTTGATTATTAGCATGAGTTATATATCATAATTTGTGTACATTATTTGAAAAAAATAACAATAAATACAAATTTTAAGTCATAAAAATGCTATTAAGATGTGAATAATATTTAAAATCCAAAGTTTAAATTTCTCGACACCAACAAAATTCATTTAAGACCATTGAAAACTTTAAAAATATGAAAAATAATATGTTTATAAATATGAATTTAAAAATTTAGATTTAAATTTCATTTGTTATATTAATGTCAAAATGAAGTGCATACATTGTTTAAATCAATTAGATTTAATATGATTATATATTTAATAGATATAAAAATATAAATATCAAGTTTATAAATATGTATTTTAAGAGAGCATATCATCTACAGTAATTATGTTATAATTAATCAATTAACATTGAAGGTTATATAGAGTCTATAAAAAAATTATGTGTAACCCACATTTATAAGTGGTGAACCCTTACATAATTTTTAATTATAATTGAATAATTGTAGTATTATAGTAAAAGAAGTTGCACGTGAAATGCTCTCATATTTTAAATTTACCATTAAATAAGTAATTACACAAATAACATTATTTTTTAAATTTAAATCCAACTTTTAAAACTCAAGTTTACAAAAGCAATAAAAAATTCACAAAATCGCAAACGTTCTTCCATTTTTTTTTTTTTGAGAAAAACCTAAAAAGTGAGAACATAAGAACAGTCCCGAAAACACGAATTATGTTTTTTTAAAAAACTCCCTTTTTTGTTTTTTTTAATTATTATTTTTCTTTTAGAAACTAAACAAAAGCTCACCTCATTGAAGATCCCCTTCAACCTCTCCCAAAATCGAAAACCGATGTCCTAGAAATCAAAAACTGTTTTTGGGCTAGTGCTCTGATTTTGCTCTATTTGCTTTCGTTTTCTTTCTGTCTTGTGAGTTGTGATTGTGATGTGTGGGGTTGCTCAACACGTTTTTGTTTCAATTTTTATATTTCAAGAACTTTATGAAATAATAAAAGTAAAACAATAAAGAAAATGTAGGCTCAAATAAGTTTAAGTAGTCAATACTGTACTAGTAGATATATCATTTTCATAGTATTGATATGTATCATTATCAATGCATTTGACGTATCGTTTTGGTCTATCAATATTTTTCAAATATCTTTTATTCATATATACATTAGAGTAAGCCCTGCAAGTCAATCGTTTTGGCTTGTAAGGCATTATCATTTAGTGATTTCATGTAATCAAACATCATATTTATTTAATACTATAAAAGCATTTCTTTATCCGTAAGATTGAATTGTACAATTGTTATAAATATCTTATGTATATAAAGCTTATGAAACACATTGGCCTTGCAATGTAATTGTAAAAAGTTACAATTATGAGATTCTTATACGTCAAAATCGTGTTTCTAAAAACATTTATGGTCATAGTATTGTCAAGACAGAGTATTAACAATACACAAAGACTGGCATGTGTAAGCCTCAATGCATAGGATGTATGCAACTGATCTCATAAGTTGAAATATAAAGATAATTGGGGACATCATATGGGTGCCTATTATGTTATAAGTTCACTAAACATGACTCGCTATGAAAGCTCCATTTGGCAATATGGGTGCCTGTTATGGTAACAAGTTCACTAAACATGACTCGCTCCGAGAGTTCCATTTGGTATTTCACTCAAGTATCAATGAAAATACTCTCATGTATTAGTAGTGTAAGTGATCCTTAGACTTCTGACACTAGGTTATTCCATATGAGAAGTCTCATGCGTTGATTCCATCGCGAACATGACACAATAGATGGATGCTTATGGTAGGGTGATTTTGGGTATGGCATAAATCATATGGTAGATGAATGATTGGTTTAGAAAGATTCATCACCGTAAGTGATATAAATGGGCATATCTCATATGTACCTAGCCTGTGTTAACTCAAAGTCTTTAGCCAAGACAATATTGATTATGGAGTTCGCACATGGGGTTGTGTACTAATAAGGAATAAGCTGAAAAGTAAACACAGAACCGTGCTCTTGCTAATTTCAGGATATATGATAAAAGGATACTTATTACATTAAGATACTAAACACTGAAAGAGTTTGTCAAAACCATATTGACACTCCTTGCATGTTGAGTAGCCATGATGCATTATTAGATGCCAATCTTAGTCTATAAAAATAAAATATTTTATATTTATTGTCAATATGATGAGAGCCTAATGGGTCTCACACATAAGGTTGACTAGTAAAAATTAAATTGAGATTGGGTTTATATATCTAATACGAGTAATATTTACTTACACCCAATTTGAATAAGTTTAAATAGGCCAAGGGCAAAGTTTTAATTTCTTACTTGAAATTTTAAACCCTAAGTTATATAAACTCTTGTTTGCCGTCCCTTATAACTGCATGGAGGTTTTAAAATTCGACCAAAGAGGCTTAAAAAACTTGGTTGACATTTTCTCCCAAAAACTCTTAAGGAAATTGCACAATCTTTGGTTTCTTGGAAGAAAAATTGTTCTTTTTTTTTTTTTTCAAATTTAATATTAAACTGCACTTTTTTTTTCTTGGAATTTTTCTAAGGAAAAATTTGAATAAGATTATTCTGAGGAAATTTTTCTTCCAAGTCTGGCTATAATTTTCCTTGGAAGAAAAATGATTCAAATTTAATATTGAACTGCATTTTTTTCAAAGAATCTGCTATAATTTTGATTTTGAATTATAGCCACAAAACTTTACTGGAATGTGGCCATAATTTAGTCACAATATTCAAATTAAATTATAGACACTCGCTTTATCTGAGCCCAAAATTTAAAATTTAAATTGTAAAAATCCATTTTATTGGATTGGATTTTAGTGCAACGAGGCTCAGGCATGTTGGAGTCTTGGAGTCGGCCCATTCAATTGGGATATTTGTACTATAGTTTTACGTAATTTTTATTTTTGTTAAATTTAATTTTTTATTTTCGATCGGAACATCAAGCAGCGCAAGCCGGTTCTATTTGACTAAGCCCTGCGCTCGTCCAAGGAGGGACTCCCAAAATTCCCAAACGATTTTGGAAAATGTTTATATGTGACCAATCCTACCCCCCTTATAGAAGCTGTGAGACAAACAGGGCAATAGAGTTGACTGTCAAAAGAAAACGAGAGAGAGAGAGAGAGAGAGAGAGAGAGAGAGATCTGTTGAGAAAAAATTTTATGAACTGATGATGTATATAATAAATCAATAAGAAAAAGTAGAGACATATGAAGAGAGATGGATTTGACGCTGCCCTTTGACGTTAGAATCGATCCTGATTTTCACCGTCACTATCATCTGCTGCAGAAATCGAGCGTCTCGAAGACTTGGAACGCATTTACTGGCGTGGGATGAGGGTTGAGATGGCTAGGAAACACAACAAATATTTTTCCTTTCAACCACTTCGCTGGGAGAGAAGAAGACAATGGTGAGAAAGAATTAAACTTTTTTTAATTTCTTTTTGTTATTACTTATTGCATAAGCAAAAAAAAAAAAAAAGAATGAAGTTTTTAATTCAAAATGAAAAAAAAAATTAATTGCATAATGTCAAAAAAAATTATCATGTAATTTTTATTTCATTAATAACAATAAATGAAAAATTGTCAAAAAGCGGATTCATAATCAACAGTCACATTAGTAAAATTCGCGACAATAATTAATGAGATTATTAATTAGATCTAAAATATTCAAAAATTAATATATAAAAAATTGATCATGTCAAAGTCTATAATAGAGATATCTTTAAAATACAACTTTCTATTTGGACTTTTCTAGATAAACTATGCCGAGTTTTTTCTCACCATAAGGTGGATTGAAAACTTTATTCTCAAATGGGGTTTCTTTTAATCTTTTTTTTCTTGCTTGAGGCATTTAACCCACGTTACACTACTTAAATAGTCAAAGTTGACAAATCAATTGAATTTATCTTTATTTTCTTATTAAAAATTCAGTTACTACACAAGAAAAAAAAATTACAAAATAAAATCTAAAAATATCGTTTAGGACATTAGAAGCACGCAATTTATGCAAAAAGTCCAAAGTCAAAATCCATTTATTTACCAATATTTTTATTCAGAGCAAAAGCAAACATTATTATTATTATTATTATTATTGTTATTATCTTTTGCTATGCCATTCATTTGATTATTACTATAGCGCTAGAAAATAAAGACAAAACAAACCAACATCGCAGCCCTATAAACAACACAACCCTTATTAGGATTCACTTCCATGATATGAAGTACACAGTCCTATTCACCGCCGTTTCAGTTAAGAATCAGCTATGCAGATAAATTATCTGGATATCTTCGTGATCTTCACATTTTTTATTATCTACATCAGATTACCAATAGAATTCAATGTTTTCCTCAATTTCCATGTCTGCAATCCTTTTTCTACAACAGTCAGCAATAGTAATTGATTTCGATTTAATTCTAAGACCAACTCCATTTTTCATCCAATTTTGCAACTTCAGTCCAGCCAGTGCAGAAATCTTCGGCTTTTTCCACAAGAATTGGACTTTTCCATAAGATTTTTTATCATTAAACGAACAATCGACGGTCTTCAAAAGTTTGGAACCCCAATCATTGTCTTTTTTCGGCCAAGTCCAAGAATTTTCTTTGACTGATGAAACTGTTAAAATCCCGCTGTCCTTGCCATAAAACTAAAATACCATTGACCCAGGTTCATATTTCAATGGAAATTCACCTGCGTTGTAAAAATCACCT
>JBBYHM010000027.1:9948409-9962070 GCA_038381775.1 Adansonia rubrostipa
AAAAAAAAAAATTAAAGAGAGAAGTAAAATTAAAGATTGGAATAAAGATGGAGAATAGAAGGGCAAAAGCATCTTTGTATGTAAGGTCATATTCCTTTAAGCCCATAAGCTTTCTGCTTTGCTTTTGCTTTTCTTTACCTCATTGAATTTCTTTTATTTGTTTTTGCTGCCTTTGCTTCACCTGTAGGCTTTAGGTGTGCTTCAGGAAGAATAAAACTGTCCACAATCAGAGCTAATTGCAAAGTGATGCAGCTAAGCTAAAATCACCTAAATACCCCTATCTTAGCGGACTTGGCAACATCCAAGTTGTGCAGGAGGGGAGGGGTAATTTAAGTTTTTTTCTTTTTGGCAGTTTGACAAACTTCTAGCAAAGTTATGAAAGCTTAAAGAATCTAGAAAAGGATAGCACTTAGTTTCAACACTATACTAAAATGTTAAGTGGGGCATCAGCTATCCTTTGCTGGTGCATATAGTCACACTACTATTCTCTATGCTCGGATTTAGCATGGATGCACTTAGGCCTTGATCATTCTTTTTGCTTACCCTTTTTCTTTACCTTTGAAAAATAAAAGATTCTTTTTCTTAACATTAAAGCAGCAAAAAAGTTCTAATGAGACAGGTAGTAGAGGTATTAGATGCTCAACATGTCATTGTTAAACTAATGGTATGGCCTGTTTCTTGGAAATTGGCCTTGAAATTCAAACGACTCTTAACGCAGTAGTTGAAACCTTTTCGAAAACTGAAGCTTTAAATTAACCCCAAGGGTCCCCCGAGTGCCCTCCAAAACCATGAGATGGTTGATATCTGTCTACAGATTAAAAGATATGGTGTGAAACTTTCTTGGGAAGATAAGAATCCATTGTTTTAATACAACTATACAAATATAACTGAATAAAGGAGAGACAATCATGAAACAATTCCATTAGAAAAATAAGTGGTTTTCTTCTTGTATGCCAAGGTGAGTTATAGACCTTTAGAACTCCATTATTTTGATGTAGCAAGCATTTTCCTGTCCTTAGAAGTGAAAAATCCCTTCTAATTTTCCTTTCCTTTTTCTTTTTTTTGTTTTTGTTTTTGTTTTGCTATTGTTTAAGCTTAAATAGAAGTTTACTGCTACAAACTACAAAGCAATAATTGTACTTAATTTGACAGCGTTAAGGGCTCCTAATTCCAAACGGAGATAGAGAAGGATCAAGGGGAAACGTGAAAGTTGCTTCAGAACCCAACACTTACCTCGCCTTAGGCTTTCAAAACAGAGAAGTTTCATAAAGTGTAGCACCAATGAAGCCAGCGGCCGGTGCTGACCAGAAAGAAGAGTTCAAATTGAAGGACACAAAGCCGCAGCTAGGGGAACGATGGCCTCATGGAGGAATCCGTGGCGGAGGTGGTTGGATTAGCAGCGAAAGAGCAACAAGCACTTACGACCTCGTTGAACAGATGTTTTATCTTTATGTCAGGGTTGTTAAAGCCAAAGATCTGCCCACTAATCCTGTTACCGGAAACATTGATCCTTACGTCGAAGTGAAGCTGGGGAATTATAAAGGAAAAACACAGCATTTTGAGAAGAAAACAAATCCGGAATGGAACCAAGTGTTTGCATTCTCGAAGGAGAAGATTCAGTCTTCAATTCTAGAGGTCTTCGTCAGAGACAGAGAGATGGTTGGCAGAGATGATTACATAGGAAGGGTGATCTTCGACATGAATGAGGTGCCTACAAGGGTTCCACCTGATAGCCCTTTAGCACCTCAATGGTATAGATTAGAGGACCGTCGAGGGGATAGCAAGGTGAAAGGAGAGGTTATGCTTGCGGTCTGGATGGGAACACAAGCTGATGAAGCTTTTCCAGAAGCCTGGCATGCAGAAGCTGCTTCAGTTCAAGGAGAGGGTGTTTTCAGTATCCGATCAAAGGTATACGTCTCTCCGAAACTGTGGTACCTTAGAGTGAACGTTATTCAAGCTCACGATTTGGAGCCACATGAGAAGGGCCAATTACCACAGGCTTTTGTTAAGGCTCAAGTTGGAAACCAAATACTCAAAACCAAGGTATGTCCCCAGAAGACGATAAATCCCATGTGGAATGAAGATTTGATATTCGTAGCAGCTGAACCTTTCGAGGAGAAACTGTATCTAACAGTTGAAAATAAAGTGACCCCTGCCAAAGATGAAGTTATGGGGAGGATAATCTTGCCACTCCACATCTTTGAAAGGCGCTTGGATCATCGGCCCGTTCATTCGAAATGGTTCAACCTCGAAAAATTCGGATTCGGTGCTCTGGAGGGAGACAAGAGGCACGAACTCAAGTTTTCAAGCAGGATTCATCTTAGAGTTTGTCTTGAAGGAGCTTACCATGTGATGGATGAATCAACCATGTATTTAAGCGACCAAAGGCCAACTGCCAGGGAGCTTTGGAAGAACCCAATTGGAATCTTGGAAGTGGGCATCTTAAGTGCACAAGGGCTGCAACCGATGAAGACCAAAGATGGCAGGGGAACCACAGATGCTTACTGTGTGGCTAAATATGGGCAGAAGTGGGTGCGTACCAGAACTATAATCGAAAGCTTCAATCCTAAATGGAATGAGCAATATACTTGGGAGGTCTATGACCCTTGCACCGTGATCACATTTGGAGTTTTTGACAACTGCCACTTGGGTGGAACTGAAAAACCAGCTTCAGGCAGTGGAGGTAAAAACGATTCCAGAATCGGCAAGGTAAGAATTCGACTATCAACCCTGGAAACAGATAAAATTTATACAAATTCTTACCCTCTTCTTGTTCTACAAACATCTGGATTGAAGAAGATGGGGGAACTTCAGTTAGCAGTTAGGTTCACATGCCTCTCTCTTGCAAGTATGATTTACCTCTATTGGCATCCCTTGTTGCCAAAAATGCATTACTTGCACCCTTTCACTGTAAACCAGCTAGATAGCCTGAGATATCAGGCCATGAACATTGTTGCGGTAAGGCTTGGCCGAGCTGAGCCACCATTGAGGAAAGAGGTTGTGGAGTATATGTTGGATGTGGATTCCCACATGTGGAGTATGAGAAGAAGCAAAGCAAACTTCTTCAGAATTGTATCACTGTTTTCTGGTGTGATAGCTATGAGCAAGTGGCTTGGTGAGGTTTGCCACTGGAAGAATCCTGTCACTACAATTCTAGTACATGTTTTGTATTTCATATTGATCTGCTATCCAGAATTAATCCTGCCCACCATCTTCTTATACATGTTTCTTATTGGGATTTGGAATTACCGATCCCGGCCAAGGCATCCTCCTCACATGGACACCAAGCTTTCATGGGCAGAAGTAGCTCATCCTGATGAGCTAGACGAAGAGTTTGATACTTTCCCGACATCCAAGGCTCAAGATGTAGTGAGGATGAGATATGACAGGCTTAGAAGTGTGGCAGGAAGAATCCAGACAGTGGTAGGAGACATTGCAACTCAGGGAGAAAGATTTCTGGCCCTACTGAGTTGGAGAGACCCCAGGGCGACCTGCCTCTTCGTAATATTCTGCCTAATCTCGGCAGTGGCACTGTATGTGACACCATTTAAGATAATGGCTTTGGTAGCGGGCTTGTTCTGGCTACGCCATCCCAGATTCCGGAGCAAGCTACCATCAGTACCAAGCAATTTCTTCAGGAGATTGCCCTCTAGAGCTGATAGCATGCTCTAGTTACACCACCATTTCCATTTTTACTCTAAATCGAATTTCTTTCATTGTCCTTCCGGCAAAATTAAGGGGCTATGTTCTATTGGATTTGTTTGTCACAATTTTTATCTACATAAAAGATTTTATTTACAAATAATGTCGGCTCCAATGAATTTGGCCTTCATGATTCAATTACAGTTTTCGAATCACACAACAAACACTTCCATCCAGCATCATATCTGAAAACAACCCTTATATCTCACAACCAAAAAACCTCTTAATACCTTCAAATACGAGCGTTAATGATAAGAATGACGAATAGTTGTTTCTAAATGTATGTTTTTTATGTCAGTGCAGAAACTTGAATGAGAGTCTGGAGGACCAGTAACTAGCACATCTTCATACCACCGGTAACGTGAATTGATGCCAACCAGGGGTGTTAATAAGAAAACGGTGCTCACAAGCTATTCAAGTTCAATTAAAAAAAAAACTTAAATTTGATATAGTCATCATAGAATGGAGCTCAAGCTATTGATCTAACTCAATTTCGGATATCCTAATGCTCGACTCAAAGATCCGAATTCGAATATCCAAATGTAAGGATCATTATTAGTACAATAATTTTTTAGCTTTACGAGTGAGTTTAAAAATTGCAACGCGTCCTATTTATTTATTTAATTTTTTCTTTTTACAATTTAAGGAGAAAAAAAAGAAAAGTTAACAGCTTTCAATGAGCCATAATAAACCTTTTTTTTCTTACAATTATTGAAGACCTTCATTGTTATCAGCTACTAGTTTACAGAATGTATAAAGGCAAAAGGAAAAACAATTCAGGGCTCAAAATGCACAAAAACGTAGCCCAAAAGAAGCAGCAGAAATGAACAAAGTGTAGCCAGTGACGAGAAAACCTCTCCAAAGATCGCCGTCTGTGGGAATCGAACCCACGACCACATGGTTAAAAGCCATGCGCTCTACCGGCTGAGCTAAGACGGCTTACGGCTTTTTCTCTATATTCAAACCCAAAATCAAAGAAAAGCATATTTACGCTATAATTAATATTTTTAATTTTTGGTGCGTATAATAATTGGATTATGAAATTGAAGGAAATGTATATGAAAAAATTTTTGTAAATATTTTTTTCATCGCATTTATAGCATTATATAAATTAGTTATTTGCTAAATATCACATTTATAATTAGGTAAAATTCTATTTTATGAAGTTGCTTTTATTTTTATTAAAAAGAAAATTTCAAAATTAATTCTTTAAATGGGAAATGCATACACTTATTATAAATAATTAACGCAAGTGTTTAATGCAATATAAGAAAACACTTCAGATATAGAAAAATTCAATTAATATCAAGCACATTGTGTAGGTTCAAATGTTTCAAACTTGGTTTTCAAAGACTAAGAAAATTGGAATCATAAAAAATGGATTGGCTAACTCCATCTCTACTTAATTTTCCATATCTTCTTCCCTTTTGACTTGCAAACTTAGCGTCTAGAGAGAGAGTAAAGACTATGAATTATTTCTTCTTGTTCTTACTCATCAATTGTTCCTTTGTTTACACTAACATATAATAATGATTAAAACTTTGAATTTGATTATCATGTGACTAATAAGAGATTTGGAGAGATTTATCATTCATGGAAAGACACTAAATATCTTTGGCAAATTACCCTAAATCCCCCTTCATCCCCAAAGAGCAAAAATCAACTACTCTTAAAATGCAGTTTCTAAAATTAGTTAAATTATTATTGAAAGTAAAAATTTTGTTAAGGAATTATTAATTACTGTATATACAATTATTTTTGCCCGGTACATTAAAATAATAAATAAAATTATCATTTATTTTATTTATATAATATTATTATAAATAAAATATTAATTAATTTTAAAAAGTGTCATAAAAGTACTTTTAGCAGAGCTTTTAAAATATTTTTTTATTAAATTCAATAATTAATACTCAATTTCATGATTTTTATACATTAAAAAAATATTTTGTTGAAAATAATAACCTGCATTTAAGGCAATTTAAAAAAAAAAAATTATGATCCAAAAGCATGCATGGAATTTGTATGTCAACACTTGGCATCTGCTTTTCTCCTTGAAAACCAAATAATTTTGTCTTTCTCGTAAGCACAAAAATATAAACAAAATAAATAAAAAAGAATCAAACCTTCTTTTTTCTCTACTCTCAACGCCCTTTTCTTCTGAACCAGTTCTATCTCTTTCTAATAAGTCAGAAATGGCTGCAAAATCATTACTTTTTTTTTTTCCTCTTTTGAGAATTCTTTGTCAAGAAAAACCAGTATGATATGAGAAAGACTTCTACTGCTTTTATTTAAAATTTAATCTATCGTTAATTAGTCTATCTATACATATCTCTCTACGTAGAAAGGGGGAAATATCAAAGAAGACAATGTAATAAATATAACTATAATTATAATTATAATTATAATTATAATTATTTAGAGTAAAAGGATAGAAAAGTGCCATGGCCTAGCTAGGGTTTCTATTGTTCCTGCCGAGGCCGAGCCAACCAGAGAGAACTCAGAGCTCTTAGGCGATGGAAGTACTCGGCAATCGCCAACAAACTTCTTGCAGCTTGACGGATTGTCAGGATTTGATGCAATCGAAGTATAGCTTGGTGTCTCAAACTATCTGCCTGTAAGTTTTTTTTTTTTTTTTTTAAGAAGAAAATTATTGAAAATATATGCTAAAATAGGAAAAATTAAGTATGCTATGTACAAATTATTGTATACACAAGTTCGCATAATTAGCACGATATAATAATAAACAAGAATAGTAAAAGAACAATGCATCTTAAATATGTAAATTGCACCTGTAAAATTTGAAAACTATCGCTTAGTCAACAGCATATTAATTAATTTAATTCACATTAGAAAAGTGACATTAAGACTAAAAATGTATTAACTTGACTTTGAGGGCAGAATTAAAGATAAATTAGCTTTCATAAATTTTACTTTGGCTATCCACCCATGACTTTGTGGCACCATGGGTGTTTTGATTGTCAAATGGGGAAAGGAATAGAAAGTTGAAAAATGAAATTATAAGGGTAATTTTCATTTCATTTTCTTAGTTCAAATTACTTGTGGGGTATGGTTTTTACTTACCTTGTCTAGAAGGTCTTGACAGAAAAATAAAAAGATATAATTATTCCTGGGTGATCATATTTGAAATCTTCACCTAATCACAACTTCTTAATTCATTTTCAACCTATCGTTCAAAGAAACTTAAATGATGAGAATTTACTTAGAGAAACCTGAAAATTTTGGGTAGCCAATTAGTCAGCTTAGGCACATAAAAAAGTGGTCAATTTGCCTTCCAATTGAACATATTATCCTCTTGGTGAGTGTTGGCTTATCGGAATGATGGTTTCTATGACTTCCTCTTGATTTGATTGGTAAAACATCTTGATTTGAATTTCACTCAAGGATTATACTGACCAAAAGTCAAAATAATTGAAGCTTGATCTCATGGCTTTCCACAGTGTTGGATTAGCAATTTGAAAAGGCTAACCTCTTCATTCAAAAGCTTAGGACCCCACCAAACCCCAAATCCTCAAAGTGTTGAACTAATTCCCACAATTATGAAGTTAACTAATGCTCTTTAGGGCCCATATCAATAATCAATCAAGATTATCTATTGTTCAAGTAAAGCGTAATCGTTTTTCTAAGCATAAAAGAATATTTCTTAAGTCTAAGCTCACTGTGAGTAGTGTGAATCAATATAGGATGGATGAGGGCATGTGGATGTCCACGTGGACCCGTGGGAACATGAGAGGGGGCGGGGACTTGGCCTAAAATAAAGAATGGTCAAAAAGGAAGTTATGTCTTTAAGTCAATCGGTTACGACCATGACCTCACCACATGGGCACGAGGGATCTCTTTTGAGTTTCGACGTCGACGCATATGCATTATTCAAGAGAGAGAGACAGAGAGAGAGAGAAGAGCGAGCGGGCTCCAGCATGTGAAAATGCAAATATTCTTAGACTTGTTTTCTACCATTCATATTAACAATGTCCATCAGGTGACAAGTTTCGTTAATTTCCTATTGATTAGGCACGTGTAACTATTAGACAAAGGGATCTGCCATTGTTTCAAAGCTAATGTCCACATCTAGGAACTCTTAGAACAAATTAAATAGAGTTTGATTCTTCTAGAAGTGTATTTTAAGACTTGAATGCTATAAACAGATACTACTCTATTGCAGACACTCGATTTGGAAGCATAAGAACTCAATTTACCCATAAAATTAACTAAATTTTTTTTCTTTATCTTCAATTGCTAACCATGCCGTATATTATTTTGGGGAACTAACTAAATCAGACAAGCTGAAGCTGGCCTTCTAAGGTGGTCCTCAGGTGGCATGAGCTGCATTTTAATATAACTGGAAATTAACCTAAAAGACTACTTCATGCTAATGTCACTTCGACAGAAACTCCAAGCAACTTATGGGATGGCAGATATATGCCTTGTAGATAATATCTATGTTAATGGAATTATGTAACCACCAAAGCATCCTCGTGAGCTTGAGGAGACATGGATGGAGTAGTTTCGTGGAAGACATGATATATTTGTGGGGTTAGGTTTAATTCCCTACCGGATTCTTTTCCCACACAAATATATATGACCCCATATCGGTGACCATGAATTCATCATTATGATCATCATTCGTGGGGCCGGCGGGGTCCACATAAACATCAAACCATAAAAAGACTATAGTATAATAAGATGGACTAATGCGTACCTGTCTAACAAAACCTTCAAGGTTGGAGAGCTTGTTCATGGCGATAGCCATTTGGCCCATGTAGTTAGTCATATTAGGAGGGCTGCTCAGTGAATCGGAAGTTATAATATCAGAAAGAGATTGGTTCAGAGCTTCCAAGCCTTGTGATAGAGCTTCTTCAGCTTCCTGTGTCGACTGCTGCAATGCACATATCCCCATTATCTGCTGATCCGACAGTGGCTCAATCTGGTTCAGGATAACCTGAAACCCAAAAAAATGATTGAGTAAAAAAAAAAAAAAAACACCCAGAATCAAAAACATTCTCTTTAATGCACGCAACTGCCATGTTCTATTAATTGAGTACTAGACTCTTAATTCCAATAATCAGATCAAACCGATAAACCTTTCTTCGTTAATTTTTCCTCCGTGTGAAACTGCGGTTTTGCCTTTCTGCTTATTTATTTACTACAAACTAAAAAAAAAAAGAGATGAAGAGGAAAACAAGATCCTTAGTTTCCACGAAGGCGAAGGCGAGAAAGGAGAAGATAAATCGGAGATGCTTGAGACCCGTGCATTTCTCACTTTTTTAATGCCACAAAATGTAGTACTAGACATAGTTTTATCAGAAAGAAAACTAACCAAATCCTTTTAGAGAAAACCCTTTGTGATACCTTTCGTCGTCCAATTGATATATATATATATATATATATATATATATATATATTCTTTCTGCTATCCCCACATATTTCATGCTCACTGCCATTGGCGAATTTCACCCATGCAATTAAAACGTACATATATCCTCTTTATCATATCTTCTTTTTTCACTAATATCTCGCAAATTTTTTTAAGTTAAATGAAATATACACAGCGAAAGGGTTGATGCCGTCCAAGCTTACACTTATAAAAGAAAACAAATTAGGTGAAATATAGAGGAAGAGGAATATTATTGGTGGGATTGTTCTTTGATTATGGACTATAAACCTATAGTAGTCATTAGTTTTTAGACTTTTTTTTTTTTTTTGCCTTTTATATAATTCAGATTTCAGGTTAGTGCTGCGAGGGTAGGTTTCAAGACTTCAAGAGTACCTTGATGAGCTCAGACGGCCGAAATCCACCCATCCACATGAAACATCGTTCAGCTGGAGTCTTCCACATGCCAGACACAAGGTGAAAGACATCGGTTTTGGCTACCATGCCTTTTAGGTTCATCACCTCGTCGAAGTGTGCTAAACAGTTGTCAACGAAGATCCGAAGCTCGTTCTCCGGCATATGCTCTTGAACCGCAGCTCTAAGCTCGCACAATAATCGATGATGCTCTTCTAGCCATCTTGTATACTCCATGTCGAAA
The DNA here is from genome assembly GCA_038381775.1 of Adansonia rubrostipa. Taxonomy (NCBI): domain Eukaryota; kingdom Viridiplantae; phylum Streptophyta; class Magnoliopsida; order Malvales; family Malvaceae; genus Adansonia; species Adansonia rubrostipa. The sequence continues at coordinate 9,958,162 of JBBYHM010000027.1, forward strand.
AGGGCAGCATCTGAAATCATAAAAATTCGGTTGATATATAGCCATAAAAAACTTTAAAATTCAAAAGGCGTGAAAGAGAGATCATTTATATTTTGTAGTATATAAACCTGAGCTTAAGTTGTTAATACCAACAGGAAGGCCTTGCTCTCCTCCCAGGACATTACCACCGCCAAAAAACACGCCCTAAACAGTAAGAAAATTTAAAAATAAAAATAAAAAAACTTCTGACATATACTCAAATATATACAGATAAACGATATAAAAAAGTATAAGGGAGAAGAGATGTCTCACTAAAGCTCTGGCTCTTTGAAGTTCTTGTTCCAGTTGGGTAAGCCTAATCCTACTTGACTCTAATTGCTGAACATAAGCCTGTGATGAAATTAATAGGAAAAATAAATGAATCCCAGAAACAATGCTTAGTTAGTTTCTTTCGTTAAAGCTAGCTTCTTTGAATGTGAGAAAAATGAGTTTTTGGGTGACCTTTTTTCTTAGCCTGCTTTTCCTTGCTGCCTCTCTATTCTGAGCAAGTCTTCTCAGTGTCTGCTTGGAAATTATCCAAACATATTACACGCATTCAACACTTTTTTCATTTAAAGAAAAAAAAAGGTTTATAAAAAGAAACACTAAGAGTGAATATCTATAATAAGAGAGTCAAGGAGTTCACCTTAGGGTCTGGTGTTTTGGGTCCTTCATGCTCTGAACTTGATGTTGTTGGCCCTTTACGGTTCCCTTCACGCTGCCAAATTAAAACATGCATTTGTTACTACAAAATTCCAATCGTTTAAAAATAAAACCAAAACATGGGAATCTCAGTTTTTTTTTCTTTTTGACTAAGATAATGCAACAAGTTTCTGTTCCTTGATTTAAATATAGCAAAAAGAAACATATTAATTTCCCTTTTATATTCAGACCTAGCCTATTATACCTTGACAGCTTTAACTGTTTGATCTGGTGCAGAAGATGAAGCATCATTTCTGGCGTTGGCCAACTCCATGGACGACCCTGATGGTCTCTTTGAACCACTAGTTGCTGGAGAAACTAATCCAGTCCTTGCCTACCAAATACAACATATAGAAAACCCACACAGAAAATTAATATATTTAAATAATTGCACCAACATAAAAACTCTAAATCCCAATATAAAAGAATTGAAATAATAAATAATATAAGTCTTACCTTTGTTGAAGATTGTGGCTCAACGTGCATAGGCTGTGAAGGGAAAATATTCAGAGTCGGAGGCCTCATTCCAGAGTTATTATCTGCGTATATAAATTCTCACAGCCATTAACTAAAACTTCTTTTACATGAAAATTTTGAGTCCATGAAAAGATAGAAGAAAGAAAGCAAAGGTGTGAAACTGATTAAGGCAGGATCCAAAAGGAAAGGAAGGGAGACAAAGGCAAGAAAAAGAATGAAATATGAATCACAACATAGGGATCGTCATGCATTATTAGTCGGTTTGTTCCATCAAAACAGAAATATAAAGGAAGAAAAGAAAAGGCAAAAAAAAAAAAAAAAACCATACCCAAACCCATCCCTTTACATATACACTTTTCAATACATGTAATGAATTTTTGCAAAGGGATTCATTGTCATGGTATCACTTGTTACATGTTATGGTCAAAAGCTATACTCATAGCATGTTAACAAATAAAACAAAAGAAAAAAGTTGAAAAAAAAATCTTTTCTTTTCCTTTGAAAATCCTTTTTTTTTTCTTTTTAAGAGATTTGTTTCTGCAAGGATCTGGTCAAAGAAAATACTGGCAGATTAAATCTTTTGAATAGATGAACATGCCTTTCCTGTGACCCAAACAGGTCTGTCCCAAAACAGTCTTCTTAGCTGATACTGCAGAAAATGAAAAGAAAATGGAAAAAGGAAGAAATAGAGAGAGTTCACTCACGTCTTTGATCTTGAATGGTGGAAGGATCTTGTCCATCAAGATAGAGAAAAAGTGCTTGATCTAATTCACCCAAATCATATGTTCCAGTTTCTTTGCTTCTGCTTACCCAAAAAAAAAAAAACAAAACTAAAATTTTCAAAACTTAACATTTCCGTGAAGAGAAAAGAAGACGAAGTAAGGGTTGGTTCTGAGTTTCACTTTGTATATAGTCTTCAAAGTAAAAATAATAATAATTACATGAAGTTTCCAGGGATGGAAGAAGATGATGACGATTGCATCATTGCATAAGGAATCTGATTTAGATGATGCTGATTATGCTCTTGTATTTGATGCTGATGTTCTTGCTGTTGTTGCTGTTGCTGAAGCTGATTTTGATGATTATATTGATGATGCTGGTTATTATGTTGATGGTGGTGGTGTTCTAGTTGGATGGAGTGGTTCATGTTGCCTCCACTGGTAGCCATGAAAAACAACAACGCCAAAACCAAAGCTAGCTAAGCTTCTACTTGAAGAGCTCTTGAATTCACCATTAATGGCAAAACCACCTTCCTTTTATTCCTTTGCAAATCATTTTTTTCCACCTCCACCATCTAAATAGTCATGAGAAAGAAAGAAAGAGTCGGTTATAATTTGAAAGAAAAGAATGACAAAGTCGCAGAGAAACAAAAACAAGAAAATAAAAAAAAAAAAAAGAATGGAATTGAATGCACAGAAGCAAAAGACAAAACCCTTTTTATATCCCTCTATAAATAAATTTAAATTATTATGACTTTTTTTTTCTTTTTTCTAGACCAACATTTTCAGATAAAGCGGTCTTAATGTATTTTATTTATTTATTTATAGAAGCCAGTTTTTGAGGGAAACCGCCTGAGACTTCAGTGATGGAGTTTCGTATTGATTGTTTTGAAATATCGATAATGCCCTTATGGAAAAGCATATTTACTATTGACATTTTCATGCAAACTTACACGTAGGTGTTGTGCTGGCTGCTCTCGTTCAAACGACAAACTACCGTTCAGGCGTCTTTAGCCCTGTTTTTACATTACATTTTTCACTATGTTCATAATTTTTTTTTTCCTTTTTTGTGTTGATTTCCTTTTGGATTAATGAAACATTTTTAATCATATATATAAAAAATGAAAAAAAAATCTAATTATGTCGGTAAAAAAATGTTATTTTGAAAAGAATAATATGTTTTTGAAAGAATGATTACATAAAAAAAGAATTGATAATTTTTTTAAAATGGAAAAGTATGACAGTCTCGAACAGAAGCAGATTTGAAATAATAGATATGAACAGGAAAAAAAATCAGTTGTACATGAATCGAAAATCTTTGACTAATATATATAAAAAAAAAAAAAAGAGTTACCAGAGAAAGTGGACAAACAGCAGAGCACCAGCAGGGGAGCAGTCGACGTAGTGCACAGGACCAGAAAGTCGACAGCTGTTGAGGGAAGAGATTCGGGACAAAGGCCGAGAGGCGAGTTCGAGCAGCGCAAAGCACCACCAGGAAGGGACTGGGAGAGAGTGGGAGCGGGAGTGAGGAACTCGATGGACCACTGCAGCCGGGAGGTATGATTTTTTTTTTTTTTTTTTTACTGATTAAGTGATTACATTAGTTTTTTTTTTTTTTATTGTGGTTGGGTACTGGTTCGGGTAATTGGTTGCGGGTTTAGGTATGGATTTTTATAAAATATACGAAAACAAATATATTAAATTATTAAATAAAAGAGTTTTAAAATTTTGAGCCCTGCGCTGAACATGTAGCCAAGAGCAGCGCGCGCTCCTTTGTCGGTGAACAGCGCTGAGGCAAAAGGCTGTTTAACGTCGGCGTTCGGCTTTGGAGGGATCGATTAGCCGCAGCGAACCTTTCTTCTTTATGGAATCCATTGCCGGATTTGGCGCTTTTCTTTTTGGGGACAGTAAGCAGTTAAGTAAGAAGTCTCCTTTCATTGCGGAGAGGAAGAGAAAGAGAAGGGAATATTGCTTCTTACTCAAATTTAAAAAA